>BQNB010037985.1:0-49061 GCA_026074375.1 Tanacetum coccineum | reverse complement strand
CGATCAACAAATAACTAAGGATACTTAGACTTCATATAGTCTTCGCGTTCCCATGTGAACTCGGGGACCACGCTTTGAATTTCAACGAACTTTCACAAGTGGTATTCTACTACGTTTCAAACTCTTAACCTCACGGTCCACAATTTCTACAGGTTCCTCAATAAAACGAAGAGTTTTGTCAACCTTAATCTCATCCAATGGCACATGCGGGCTAGCATCCGCCAAAAACTTCTTTAGGTTTGACATGTGAAACGTGTCATGTACACCACTCAATTCCTCAGACAATCTTAACCGATATGCTACAGGAGCGATCCTTTCAAGAATCTTAAATGACCCTACATACCTCGGGGCTACTTACCCTTCTTCCCAAAATGAACCACGCCCTTCTAAGGCGACACCTTTAGCATCACACTATCTCCAACCTCAAATTCCAATGGTTTGCGCCTGTTGTCAGCATAGCTCTTTTAACCATCTCTTGCCGCTTGGAGCGTTTCCTTTATAACCACTACTTTATCAGTCATTTCTTGCACTAACTCGGGTCCAATCAAACTACTCCCTCTAATATCTGCCCATAGAACAGGCGATCTACATTTCCTACCATACAAAGCTTCAAACGGATCACACCGAATGCTCAATTGATAACTACCACCAAAATCGATATCACATGCCCTTATTATATCCTCTAAAGTCTGAATCATACATTCACTTTGTCCATCCACTTGAGGATGCTAAGCAGTACCCAAATCCAATTGCGTCTCTAACACCTTCTGCAGCGTCTGCCAAAACCACGAGGTAAGTTATCCATCTCAATCTGTGTCGATCGTCACCAGAATTTCATTCCTTGCTATTATCTCATCAATATAAATCCTTGCCAACTTCACATCTTGAAATCTTCTTGTATAGCTAGAAAATGAGCTAACTTGGTCAGTCTATCGACCATCACCCAAAATCACATCATACTCACTACTTTGACCTTGGAAATTTAGTGATAAAATCCATGGTGATTCTATCTCATTTTCACTCAAGTATCTCAGGCCGTTGCAGCAAGCCAAAAGTCTTTGACATTGCAGCCTTCACCTCTTAAACAAATCCGACATTTGCTAACATAGGTAGCTATATCCTTTTCTACACGTGGCTACCAATACATGCCTCCAAGGTTATAGTACGTCTTATCCGCTCCCGGATGTACCAAGTACCTTGATGCATGGGCCTCATCCATTACACTTCCCACCAATAGAACCCAAATTCGATCCATAAAGTACAAACTCTCGTCTCCTTTTCTTTCCATCTGTTGATCTAAACCATGTAGCCTTTCTGCGAGTACGTTCTCTTGCTTGAACGCCTCACTTTGGGCTGCCAGTATCTTTCCTCTTACTCGTCTTAATTTCACTCTCTCCTTTCTACTCAACGCATCACCCACTACATTCGCTTTATCGGAGTATCACACAAATCATTCTTCAAAGTCTGAAAAGCCTCTTCTTGTTCTACGCTCCACTCATACTTCTGATTCCTCTCAGTTAGGGAAGTAAGGGGGTTCAAGTTAAAACCCATCATGTGTGTGCATTGGTTGGTCCTGGTCACGCAAATTTCTGCTGCGTGTTTCTCTACCTTGGAACGTTCTCACTTGAAAGTAGCCAATTTTTGTTCATTAACACTTGATGGCATTGTCATGGACATTGCTCTTACTCGTCTTCGTTTCACTCTGCCTTTTCTACTCAACGCGCATAAACCACTACATTTCGATTTATCATGCGCCACACAAAAATCTTCTTTCAAAATTCCTGGGAAAGCCTCTTTTTGTTCTCTCGCCCCCACCCGCACTATACTTCAGATCCCCTCTCAGTAGTTAGTGGAAGTAATAGGTTTAACAATCTTAGAAAAGTTTGCGATGAAACGTAGGTAAGTAACCTGCCAATCCTAAGAATAATCATATCTCAGATGGTGTCGTAGGTACTTCCTAATTCTTCACTGCCTCACACTAGTAACCTTAGCATACAACTTCTCCTTCCTCAGTAATTCCAACTCTAACTTCAAATGAACTTCATGCTCCTCTTCTTAACAAACAACACTGGTGCTCCTCATGGAAAATGACTAGGTCATATGAAACCTTCGTCTTGCAACTCTTGAAGTTGTTCAGACAATTCTTGCATTTCCAAGGGTGCTAGACGATATGGAGACTTTGCAACTGGCGTCGCTCCATGAACTAAATCTATGCGGAATTCACTACTTGTCGTCGTGGTGGTCATGACAAATATTTCGGAACACATCAATGAATCTCGTTACGATGAAAAATATCACTCTATTTTGTTCATCTACTTTCGTGTTCATTAAGGTTTTCACGACTCCTGAGTACGTTCACCATTGAAACCTGAATATCTCTACCTCTCCAACGGTATCCTAAGCACCTTCCAATGACATACTATCCCAATACTTCCTCTTAGTTAACCGTCCAGGTCATTCATACAAGAACATACAAAGCTTCGACGACTCAACGTTCTACGACTCCAAGGGTTACAACAATCGAATAGGTTAACAACGAATATCAAGTCAAAGGCTAGAATGCATATAGGGGATTCCATATATGCGAGTAGACGTGAATCAAATGACATAAGAATCCTTTGAAAGAAAGGATACGTATATGCACGAGTGAAAACACGCACCGAAGAAAACAACAAGCGTACCACGACAAAAATGAACAAATAATAAAAATCAATACTAAAGACGGAAAGGAAATTCTTATACTAATGATCAACTTTACTCAAAAAGACCAAGATTTGCAAATAATGTTTTTATAAAAATCTATTAAAATTAAGAAAGTCACTTAAAGTATAAAAATCATTTTAAATAATAATGAAATTGTCTTAAATTTAATCTTTGAAAAATTCATTCTGGTTGTCATAAAAAAACTAAAAATGGTTATCAAATGATGTATCGTACCTTACCACTATAAATCACTTTAAACCAGCTGTTTATAACAAAATAAAATTTATTTAACCACTCAACAATTTTCATATCCTATTTGTATAGACCATTTAAACATATACTATTTGCAAAGAGATATTTAAACACGAGTTTTTCTCAAACACTAACACAATACTTCAAAAGGACTTTTATAATTAGACTCAATTATGAATATGTACTCAACCCAAAAGACACCATAATACCAAAAGGATTAGAAAACACCGTAAGCTCTAAAAATTCCATTGTTTAAAAACGGAAAGAACAATACAGAACCATATACTCAAAATAAAATCAAACGAAACTCGTACAAGAAAACTCTTGTGCAAAGGACGTACGTACCCAAAGAAAACGTAAGTTTATATCAAAATAACAATCAACAGAGCAAAATATAGAACTCGATACTTACAATCGTCGACCAACGGGTTTACGAAAACCAAGGGATATACAAAGATCGGAAGTAATGTCACAACTAATATGTTAGGAACTTTTAGTGCTTAAAGGGAAACCTTTTGATACGTCTAAGAGTAATCAATGCAATGAAAGAAACTAACGAAACGCGGTATATCGAAAAGCAGATTCGAACAACAAATATACCATCGAGACGACGGAATAGGAAAATCAGGTTTCTTACTAACAAAGTTACGATGAGGATGCTAAGCTTAGACTTTAGGAAATCGAACAAACAATCCGGAGCAAACGAACAACCTCTCTGATAAAGAGCAAATAACTAGGTATCCGCAATTACTAGATAAAAAATAAACTTACTATATATACAACTCAACTTAACATATCCTCCAATTAGGATAAGAGAATAATTCTCTATCCATACCATCATCCTTATCACGAATACACATATCAATAAAAAAAACATATTACACTACCACATTACATTCAAACATAAATAAATGCAATCATGGTCACAAGTCTACGTGTGTGATGCCTTTATAATTATGTTGGCCACCATAATTATAAGAGTGCCTCCTTCACACGCTGTGTACCTTACTTCCAGGATCTCCAATATCAATTCTTAATTCACATTTAAGGCTCATATACCACGTTGCACTATCTTAAAACCATTCTAACTTAACCCATAAGGATGCTCCCAAAAATAACTACTTACTTATATCAAATTGAAATCGAAACGACAAAAAGGAATGAAAGTCTCGCAACGACTTCCAAAATACGAAATATCCGAAAGAAATAATCAATAACAACATGACGAGGTAAAGGATGGGATAAAATTATGCTGGGCCTCGCTTGGGTTTGACTTTGCCTCGGCAATAATCACCTGACTCCGCGGGTCCAGCCCTATTACGCGCATCTGACAAACGATCAACTATCCTATCTCCTTCGGTTCTACAAGAGATAGCTTTAATGTTTTAGTACTCCTCCATCTTCAACAATAGATTTTTATGAATCTTTAACGCTTATGTCCAGTTGGGCAAAACGGTTCCCCAACGTGTACTCTCTTACGGGTGATGGGAAAAACATATCTAATATACTAAGAAAGTAATACATATTATATCAATTATATGGTAGCAAAATAAACTTAAATGATAAAACTTAGCAAAATATAAAATATATTAAGCTTGCAAACAATAGAGGGGAAGCATAGCAGTACTATAGATATTTTAAACACTTAATGCCGAATGCAATCAACCATGATGGATTTACTAGGTTTATAGTCTAGGCTAACCACCTACTTTCTATTACAATGGCTCTGATAACAATCTGTCACACCCGCCAAGGCAACGAAACGCCGCGGCGGTATACAAGAATGGATACCATCACAACACATAGTGTCTATATAGAGAATACTAAAATGAAAATTAAAGTAAAGCAAAGACACAAAGTGTCATAACAATACCCAAAACCAAACGGTGTCTTTATTAATGAAAAAGAGGTCTCGTCAATAAAAGACATGTAAAACATAATCCAAACAATTCATGCAAACGCATTTATTCAAACAGAAAGCATAAAGAAACTCCAACCATCCTACGGTCTCTTCTAGCTACTTCGCTCTATCTTAGCACCATTAAGCTTACCTGAAAATGATGCTTAAAACGTCAACATAAAGTTGAGCGAGAATCATAGGTTTACGACATACAACAATATCCCAAAATAAACTTTCAATTAGCTGCTGTAATTACCAAAACAATTCATGACACCAATTAACCACAACGGGACGGAACGTTCCCACGATCCACAATCATATCAACTACATATGTACGCTACATGGCCTCATATTAGCTCACTCAGTCTTACCACCGTCACACCTCGTTTTGCATATTGGGATCCATAATACCAAACATATCATATCGCAACACAACAGGACAGAACGTGCCCACAATCCATTACACATAACTACATCAAGCTTAAAAACATTTTAACACAACAACAAACATCATTCTCACCCCAAAATAACATGAGAAAATGGGGCTATAAAACTTACCTTTGCTTAGCTTTCCAAAAGTTCAAACAAAAAGCTTCACAAACAACAGCACAATTAAAAAACAAATATACTCGTGTTACACGCTATAAGCCACGACAGTTAATGCACATGTATAATATATGATGGATGTTAGGTGTTCTATTAACCCCATGGTCACCCCCGACATTCATACCCACACTTTAACCACTTCGTTAACACGTTTCACTAGTTAGTCAATTTTTTAAAACTGTTAGAATTTTAAACGTGACTTAAACGATACTCAATACCTCTACTTACTGACTCCATAATTAATACCCAAAATCTCCTTGTTCATTTATGAGGATATTAATACCTCATTAATTCCAGGAGCCAGTTACATGCATCAAAATACTCCTACGAAAATCAAAAACTTCAAACAGTCCCACATTAGAATCTGTTTGCACACTAAAGTTTGGACCTAAAAACCATACTTAGACTCCAAATCAGAAGCTCTCTGATCCGTCCAAATCAATACATGTAAATATATATAATATATAGATACGTATATGATAAGGATAGGCCAATAATAGTATAGTAGTATTTCCGTCGGGTTAAGAAATTCACTTTTAACCAAAGTGATATCTCTAAAACCTCCCGGGTCGTTTATTCCCCAACGAAGTGCGAATTGAAAATCGGAAACGTTCGTGATCGCGCGTTTTGAATGAGTAAAAAATGATTTTTACTTGGTAATCTATTTCTAATGATAATAAGAAAGTAAGATCAATTAAAACCTAAAAATAAAAGCTATTAATGAATTAATCCTAAAACGTAGACGTAAAAACGTGACTTAAAAAAAATCCTAAATTATAAAAAATAAGACGTAAGATGATTTTTCTACTAATTCTAATCTAAAATGACTAAAAAGGAAGAATAAAGAAAATTAGACTTAAAACGGAGGTGGTTTGAGTTAAAAACGTGAAGTAACGAGAACGGGAACAAATCCCGTTCTTTAAAAAAAATGAACTTTTACAAAAATGACCCTACGAGTGAAATTCTATTTTTCCTAGAAGCTAAGTGACAAAATAAAATTTTCTAAAAAAGAAAAATATTTTTTTGATTTTTATTTTATTTATTATGATTTAAAAACAGTTTAAAAGATATTAAATGATAAAAAATACTAAACAATTTTATAAAAAATCTAAAAAATTACAGAAAGTAGCTAATGCTAAGTAGAGTCTAGGAAAAATAAAATCTAGGTAACAGCTAATCTAAATAAGCTGCAATAAGCCAAACGGGCTTAAGAGCTTATGGGACTGAAATGTGTACAAAACAATAACCTCTGCCCCTTAGGACAGAAAAGTCCCAAGGGCGCAGATGGTTAGTGTGATGGTGTGTGAGGTGTTGGTTTACAAAGGGGGAGGTCATGGGTTCGACCCCCATGCCTCTACCTTTTTAGAAAACATTTTTTTTTAAATTTTTTCTTTTAAGAACTTATAAAGGATACAAAAATAAGTACTTTTAAAACTGACACTTTTTTGAGAAACTTAAAATTAAGCACAAAAATAAGCACTCTAAAGTGGGCAGATTCACCTTTTTTTAGGCTGAGGATTATATAAATACCTTTTAAGCAAAATTTTAAAGCTAAAGGAAAGGCAAATAAAGCAAACACATGCACTACTCTACTCCTAATAAGATAATATAAAAGGAAAATAAGCACAAATGACTTAAACTAAGAGTTGAAATTTTCAAAGAGATCTTATTGACACTGTTAAACCACACAGTCCTAAAGACATAATTTGAGTGCAAAAATAAGCAACCAAATAAGCAATTTAAGAAATGAAAAGAACTTTTGTTGAAAATCTAGCTTAAATGCTATAAGGAAAAAGTATAATGATAGTTTTTTTTTTGAAAAACTAAGTCCTATAGAGATTGAGCTTGAAATATAGACATTATGAGTCATTATGCATTGATTTTTTTATTTTATCTAATTTGAAAACTGAATGTAAAAAGGCTGTTTTCAATTGTAATAACAGATTATCAAAGAGCATTTTTATTAAAACCTAACTTGAAACAGAGCTTATAAACTACCTAATCTATTCATAAACCACAACTCAAATCCAAACTTTAGCTATAACCCTCTGAATGATAACAATTAAAAAACTAGCATACTCTTCTTCTTATTTTGCTAACTGGTTGTGCAGATGGACATTTGAATGACAGAGAACTAGGTAACTTTTTGCAAATGCAGGCCTAGAAAACCACTTTTCAAAACTTAATGGACACTAAATTTAAGTTTGTATGAATCACTATAAAAACTATGAAAATCCATTCTTAGCAGATTTAGGAAATAGAGCGACAAACATATATTTAATTATGAAACCTGAAACCTATGAAAAATAATTGTTTTTATCTAAACCTAACATATTAAACTTACTAAAACAGACTTAAGAGAGTTTTCTTAAACCAAATTGGTGAGATCAAATTGCCAGAATCAGATTTAACTGTAGGTTTCATTACTATTCCAAACACCCCTTTATAACTTCCATAATCTGATTAAGCTTACAATTTTGAATTTTAAAGAATAAAATTCAAAGACCAGATAGTGCATAGTAGTAATTAACAATTCCTAATTAAAAAATCATTGTTTTTTTTAACGTTCAATTAAACCAGGATCAAATAACCTATGATCAATGCTAAGAATTATGAAGCATATGACTGATGTGTAAAGGAGCAAGTATGGGAAAATTATTAAGACTAATGGTATAAAAGCTGAGAACAAATAACTAATTATAAGTAATAAGCACCAATTGACAGATATTAACCCAAATAAGCAACAGATAAGGCAATGTAAGCAAAAAAGAAGCTAGAAATTAAAGACAGACTAGGAAAGGAAAACTTACAAGCTACCTTAGCTAAACAAAGGTAGAAATGCTCGAGGAGCTACTCTACTAGCTCTAGCTTATCCTATTGGATAAGCTAGTAAAAGTCTATAGAAGCTCATCCGTTTTTTAGCTTCTCTTCCTTAAGCTCAAAAAGTCCATTAAGCATAGGTATTAAACTTAACTGATTTATGGATTTCATGATTAAAAAAGATTAATTTAGAGCTCAATTGTAAGCCTTTTTAGACTTACAAGAGCTTTATTGAAAACTTGTAGATGCTGTGAGAGATATTGGAGGCTTTGAATATTATAAGAACATGAGAGATTAGAGCTTAAAAAGTAAAACCCCTTATGAAAACTAAAATAAATTTTATTACAAAACTTGAAAAAGGATTACAATGCTTTTAAAATTGAAAGTTATAAGTAGCTAAAAATTAAAACACTAAACTAAAAAAAAATACTCTAGTGTAAAAAAATCGGAAAAAGAAGAAGGAGTACTGGTGTATGTGTGAAGGGTTATAAATTAGCCAGCATGAGGAGCTTCTTAGGATGCCAAGTTTGTTAGACCTTCTCTCATCCTGTCCCCTGAATCCTCCTCCAATATTTTGGATCTATTTTTCCATCGTTATATCTAACTACGAGTCTCTCACGGATTGCCAGGTGGCAATCCATTGTGAGATACCTTTATGCCGTTATGCGAGGTGTCAGTAGAATAAATATCCAACATTCCTTGTGCTTCCTTGCCCTAGCCTTGTCACGCACTTTAATGTTTTGCCAATAGGAATGCTTGGATGAACTTATAAACACTGCCAACGTGTACATGCTTCATTGAATTGTCTCTCTTGCCCCTCAATTGATAAAACCCCTTTGTTTTGGTCTGTGGGTAATTTTAGGAAGATGATGAATAGTATCATAAATCTTGGTGTCATTTTTTTTCTCTTTTAACAGAAATTGGGTAAACAGGTGAAATGTGTTTGGGGTAATGGCATAACTAGGCCTTGTGTTCTGAGTTAAAGAAAAGGTTGTAATTTGTAGTTGTAGTATTGTATACTTTCACTTTGGCATAGTTTTGGTCCCTGGGAAATTATTAAAAAGGGTAATGGGCTTAGGTGTTTTGGGCTTTTGATTTGGGTTTTTTTTGGATTCCGGGTATGGTATTTCTTTTTTTTATTTAATTTTCCCAAAAACATTTTACACCCTTTATAAGGTTTTTTTCTTCCGTATTTCTGAAAGGGGAAGGGCCTTCTCCTACTACTCCTATTTGATTTAGTATTTGAAACTTGGAGGGCTGAAATGAAATATTTTGAGGTTTTGTCTTCTAGTGAGTTGACTTTGTTGACCCATGGTTGACTGTAGTTGACTGAGAGTTGACTTTCTTTGACTTTTTAACCACTTTTGACTGAAGCTTGACTTTTTTCTGGCTTTGGCTTTGAATCTTTGGCTTTTCTTGTGCTCTTCCGTTTCCCGTGTCCGTGTTTGCCCCAATTTGATCATTTCTCTTGGTGATTTTTGATAATCCGTACCTGCAACACAAAGCACAATAAAACAAGTATATTTTTGCATTTTTTAGTCTGTTTTGTGGTTTAATTGGGATATTTTAGGTTAATAAAAGATATGTGGATTTTACACATATCAAAATTCCCCAAACTAAACGATTGTGTGTCCTCACGCAATATCACATGCCTTATAACCAAATACTAAGAAATTTCCCCAAACTAATCATTTAAGAAGTAGTAAAGTCTTTTGCGGGGAAAAATTTATAAGTCACAAGTTATAAAACACCCGATTTCCCATTTTCAAAGATTTTTCTCTTTTTATGATTTTTCTTGATAATTAACTACCTAACTACAACTTATTTGTGTTGACATAATGTATTGTTTTCATTACCTCATTGGTAACTTTAAGGATCATAGAACAAAAAGCACAATTAAGTGTCTAAAAGATAACTTCATCATCCCCGATTTTTCACTTTTCCCATGCTAAGCTTAAAAATAAGATCACTGTTGATTACGAACTAAGATGCTAAGACTACTTATAATTACAACTTGTGAATTCCTCTTCCCGACATAAATCATATATTTAGGTGTGTGTGTTCAAATTAATTTAAACCATTAAATCCACATATTTAGATAGATGAAATCCGACCAAGCTTTACACATGGGCCTTTTGGGCAAATATGTTAATCACTTAGCAAGATCACATCTCAAAGCAAACAAAAACCTCCTTAGCTAAGACATCGTTGGTTCACTTGTCCCATAAATGACTTTCTTCTCTAGCGATCCCACCGTCATCGGGTAAGTGCTAAGGCTTTTGACACCCCATTCGGAGAATACTAACCGAAACGCATGAACTTCCGATGAAAAAGCCTTGTAGACTTTTGCAAACCTTAGTTCAAAAGAATCCCTTGGTTTTAAAAAATGAAACTTTTACTATTTATTTTCTAACTTTGCAACATTATTATTTATTATTCACATTATTAGGCTAGGAATTGGTACCACTTTTCTTTCAACGACACATCGGCCACGCCTCCGACAAGAGCTCGCGTACTTATTATGATACAATCCCTAAATATACATCCTCCACCCTTTCTTTCGATGTCACATCGGGAGCGAACCGACAAATGCCCATGTACTTTATTACGATGGAGTTTGTATATTAATTATTAACACTTAAGGATTTATAACTTGCATCCTTTTTATTCACTAACTACATCTTTTTAGATTTTTTTAATATTATTTTTGCAAATAGGAAAATTTCGTTTTAGAAAACCAAAGTATAAACTTGAACTAAAATTCTTATTTACCAACGATATTTGGCTTTATTGATAAAGCTTTTTCTCTGAATATGTTGATTAGACTTTTAAGAGTAAAACTCTAATTTGTAAAAATTAAAGAGAACACGTATAATTAATCATTTTAAGAACTCCGGGGAAGAAAAACCACAAGTTATTCTTATAAGCTTTTAAGTTTTCCAAATAAACTTTGTTTAGCATCCTAATTCGTAACCAACACTATCATCTCTTATTCTTTGCAATTTAAAATCTCTAATAAAGAGATTAGCAAACACTTAGCCTATATAAAATCCAACTCGGCATATTTAAAATCTACTTGAGATTAGCACAAGTTTTCCTTTACTAATGATTTCAAGTTTAGCATGTTTAAAGTCTACATGAGACTAGCACAAACTATCATCATTAATTGTTAAGGGAGAAAGCTAGAACTCTACACGTACGATCGGGTCAAAAATTACTTTTTATTCTTACCATCGGAAAACCTACATTTTATGTCAAACATCTTTTTTTTTATATATATGACTAAAAATTTAAATTTTTTGCTATTTTTGTGGGAAACGAGTACGTGAGAACAAAACAATAAGCAAGTAACATCAAATCGATAGATTCCCTCCCCAAACTAAAACGAAACATTGTCCTCAATGTTTAAAGTCGGGTCTCTACGAAAATCTAAGCCATTTATAAATTATGCAAAGATAAACGTTAATCGATAAGATGAAAGGATATGGATCTCCCCAAACTAATTTTACACAAAGGATGAGAAACTCGAGTAGACGGGAAAAATCAACCGGACACGAGAATCTTTAGAAATTGTTGGTGGAATCCTGCAAAAATCATAACAAACAAGCAACAAACAACGAGAAATCAGAACGAGTACAAGCCTCTCTCAACACAACACATTAGATAGAAAATAGAAAGAAAATAGAAAAGATAAGCATGCGGTGAACTCCCACGAAGCGGCTTGTTTTTGGTTACCGAGTCGCAAGCTCGACTCGATCCCTGAATTAATTCATCCTTAGGGAGAGCAAATGGAAAAGAAAATCTTAATCGGGCTTTCAATAATGTTTAGACAAACATTAAAGTATATGAAAGTTCCATCCCGATGAGAGGCCACCGGCTCTAAGTGGAGATGCCGAGGTCGAAAATGGTGTCTTCATTCTCGAAGGAGATAAATGAGGAAATCGCAAAGGTCAACTGTCTGAAACAAAGGTGGGAAGGTCTGGGTAAAATATCCGGGTCATAAAAATCATGAGATTAGAAAAGACCCTAAACTCTTTGATTATCAAATACCCCCTCGGTTCAAAACATTTCTTAATATCCGGAGGTTCTGGTGGAGGTCGAGGAATTGACGGATTATCTTGGTGATCAAGGTTAGGCGACTCATTAACTTCATCTTCGAAATCAGCATCCTCAACCCCAGGCGGAATTAAATTATCTGGAATAAGGAAAATATCGATCTCTTCTTGAGTGGCGTGCTCACTAATCGTATCAACGGGGATATGAGGGAGATGGAAAAAATATGGGAAAGAACTCGATAACTGAAATTTTGATGAATACATTTCCCAATGGAAGTTGAAATTTCATTAAGCACTGTCACAAACTAAGATATCCTCAAATTCATGATCCATGTATGTCCTCGCAGGAGAATGTTAAAGTTCACACCGGCAAACATCAATGTGAGAGAGCACTATCTTGGAGAAAAAGTAATTGAAGATTCATTCTGTTCTGGCTCATGATCAGAAATCACTTCGGAAGTGAGATTATGGGAATCAACATCACTAAGTAGATTATCAAGAAAAGCTATGTCTCCTTCTAAATCGAAATATCCTTCCTCTAAGTTAGAAGACACTTCCATAGCTAGAAAATCATCGAATCATCATCATCTCTTTGCTTCTGGAGCAAAACACTCAATCCGATCGATAAAGGAGTGTTGAGTAAAACTGCTCATTGGAAACCTGTTGGAATTTTTTATCTCGACATTTTTTGCTATCCATTTCATCAAAAAGAGGATTTTATGGTGGCTAGATTTGAAATTGTCATCTAATCCAAATGAGGATTAAATTAACTTGAAAATTCTCTCATTTAAGATCATGTTTTTTAGTGTATGAATTAATTAGGGGGTTCGGAGAAAAGTAAATGGATCATTATTCTTTATGAATGAGTGGAAATACCAAGGGAATTAAATAACATACAAAAAACTCTAGAATGCGTGCATAGAAGACATATTTTAAGGGGGTGTTGTAGGTTGGATAAGGATGGATGTGTTGCATTTCCTTATAACGTCATAATGTTACTGGAGAATATGGTGTGGGAGGTGGGCCTGGGTGGTAGGAGGTGTGTGCTTATATACACATAGAAAACACTCTTATAGTATTAAAAGCTTTCGCGGTGGTAACAAATCATAACTACCTGACTGTAACATAAAACAGCTGTCCCACAGTCAACCAACAAAACTACAAAAAAACCAGTCCCTCTTTCCAGAGATCGAATTATCATTCCCCGGTGGTGAGCCAACTTCAATAGGAGCAAGTTTTATCAATACGCGAAACTACTCAAAATTATCACTAGTCTACAGCGGGAAGAAGAACTAGAGAAGGATCATCAAATGCGTTAAGTGGTACTCAGCCACTAAAACGGATCAGCTTTTGAAAAAATATCGAATTACCAGAAATAGGCGGTGAACACAATGCTTATTTTTGTTTTTCTCAATTTATACGCAACTAAAACAAGTTCATCCTTCCTACTCTTAAAACAAAAGTTTCTATCGTAAAATCGATGAGAGCTTTCAGCGCAGTGCGAAGGAGAAGTCTTCCTAGAATAATAGGCACTCTCGGGTCGGGTTCAAAATTAACCACCACAAAATCCGCAAGAAAAGTGAAACCATTGACTCTAACTACAACATCTTCGACTATGCCCATCGGGTGAGTAATGGAACGATTGGCAAGCTCGAGTGTCATACGAGTAGGAGTCAAAGCTTCAAGCTCAAGTTTCTTGTAGATAGAATGAGGTAAAAGGTTAATGCTAGCTATAGAATCGGCTAAAGCACTAGTCCTAGCTATTGAGTTCTTTGTAAAGCACATGGAATAAAATAAATTTTCCGGGATCTTCGAGCTTCTCGGGGACTTTGTTCATAATGATAGCGGAACATTCAGCATTCACAGTTGTGATGGCGATCTCCTCGAGTTTCTCTTTGTTCCTTAGCAACGAGCTTAACCATTTGTTGAACTTTGGCATTTCGACACGAGCGTCTTTCAATCCAATCTCTAAACGAAGTTGTTGGAACATCTTCAAAAACCGGCTATGTTGAGCACTTGGTCTATCGTTCTCTCTCACTTTTATCCACCAGGGTATGGAATAAGATTGATACAAATAGGAGTTTGGAGAAATAGATCAAGATTAACGTTTGTTCTTTTGCTTGGTTTTGGAATTTTCAATTGAAAATGAACTCATCTTCTCTCCGGAGATGGGACATGATTGCGGTATTTTCCAAAATTTGGATTTAACACTTTTTTTTTCGTTGACCGTCTCCGGGTTTTGGTCGGATTCTTTTTGAGGATTGAAATAACGGAGTGTTAGGAGGAAACAAAAGGAATCGAAGGTTTCTTTAATCCAAGTCTTTTACGCTATCTTTGGTGATAAGGCATTAATTTACGACGAGGTTAGTTACGGTTGACTTGGAAGATTCCCTGAATTTGAGGTATGAGGCTGAATTTTGAAATTAATCACAAAGACGTTATCACCAAACTTGTAACATTAGCCTTTGGTTGATTTTCAAATTTTAAACCTTGATTGTGAACATTTTCAACACCGCATCGTTTGCCTTGACCATAGTTTTCAAAGATCTGTTTTCGAAACACTATTTTTGAGGGCTTAGGAGCGTGTATATGTTGAACTTGGTAAACCGGTGGTTGATTGGTTGGTGGTTGAAAAACTGCTCCTTGATTGTTAGGACGGTTTTGGTTGAAATTTCCTCCACGGTTTGGATTTGAATTGAAATTGGTTCCTTGATATCGGTTTTGGTTGTTTTGGTTGTTTTGAACATTTAGTTGATTGAAACCCGGATTGGTTTGCATTTTGGCCTTCCCAATTAGAAGGTTGTTTCTTTAAAAGAAAATTTACCAATGGCGCGGTTTGTGAAATGTTGGATGTTGTCAATGAATGTACAACGGGAAAAATGTTTCTAACCTCCGAGTTTAACGGAAATGGTTGTTAAAATGGTGGATTCGATCCACAAGGACACAGGTACTTCCTCAACCTAGCTTTGAGCGGGTGCGGTAGTAGTAAAACTAAAGCTTTCATTTCATATCATACATTTTTGTTCAACTTATAGTCATGCTATAGTCCTCAAGAAGCGGGCTATTTGTTGCATATCGAAATAATTATTAGAAGGTGAAGAATTAGAAAAGAGGAGCATCCGTGACTCACTTCTTGAATCATTTGCAACGGACTTCTGAATAACGAGACTTTTGACTTGCTTTCAATAATCGCTCAACCTTCTTGGAGGCATCTGTCTAAAAAAATTGCCACCCGCGGGCGAATCTAAGGCATCTTGAATCGTTTGAATTCAAAGAATTATAAAGATTATCGAGTTGGTGAAGTTCTGAAAAAGCCATGTGAGGACATTGAGACGAAGGAGTCCTGTGAAATGTTTCCATGCTCGATGAAGGTTTCGTTGGGTTTTTTGGTAAAAGTAATACGATCTCGATTTCGATAGTACGTGTTTTCGAAGGTGCGA
This sequence comes from Tanacetum coccineum, assembly GCA_026074375.1. Taxonomy (NCBI): domain Eukaryota; kingdom Viridiplantae; phylum Streptophyta; class Magnoliopsida; order Asterales; family Asteraceae; genus Tanacetum; species Tanacetum coccineum. Next base: position 33,285 of record BQNB010037985.1, on the reverse strand, counting down.
AGGAATTGATTTTATGCATTTTGAAACAAGTGTCAGTCCCATGAGTAGAATTGATCTTGGAGTTTCCTTGTCTAAAACCAATCTCGGGCTTCACCGTCTAGAGAAAAAGGAAAAAGCAAAAGCTTTACCGAAGTGTTCGGAACTTCGGAATGTCTAAACGTTGAAGTGACTTTATTAAAAAATCGAAGGTGATTGTGAGGGTCTTGTCTACCCGTAAATTTGTTACTTTGCACAAGATTGATTAAAGGTTGTTTAAGCTCGAAATTGTTAGCATTGATCGGTGGAACAACTATAGCATCTTCATACCCTTTGATGGGTGCTTGTAACATTTGGGCCATGGTACGATTGTCGGCCATTGGAATAACATTTTGTTCAACAATTGGTTCAAAATTTTCAACAACCGGAAGAGTTCGTTGTTGTCGACGTCTTCGAGATTGCGAACGAGTGCGCATAAAAAGAAAAACTAAAAAGCAAAACTTTACACTAAATTTTTTTTTTAGCAATGAATTGTAACGGTTACATCCACAAAGAGACTTAAACCAAATAATCAACTACTTCACGGAAGCTCTTGAAAATTACTTTTCAAGGTGAGCCGTACTTCGTAGAGACACAAATGGCAAGTGTTAAATCTTTGATTACGATTTGGGAACCAACAAGTTCATCGGAAATTGAAATGATAACACCTCCGTTGAGAATGTTATATTTTGATTTTTTTATTTTTTTTTATCTTTTACTTATACTAAAAAGAAAATGAAAATATTTTTTTTACTTTTTATATTTTATGACTTTTTTTTTGGATTTTTGAATTATAAAACAAAAATGAACCTTTCGAAGGTGAAAGGATCTTCAAACCAAATCAATAAACACAAAACGAGAGTTTCGTAAACACTAGTTCTCCGGCAGCGGCGCCAAAAACTTGGCAGCAAGTTTTAACACACGTAAAATATATATAAAATATTATACTTAAGAAGAGTAATTAAGAAAATTACCAAGTTACCCTTGATAAAATTCACTCTCAAAAATATATATATTATAATTTAAAATACGTAAGTTTAACCGGGTAAGTATGATCACCCGGGTCGTTTCCCCAACGACTAGTGAAATTGAACCCCTACCAACAGTACTCGATTCTGATTTGAATGAAGCCAATGGATGATTTGGATAAATCTAAAAGCAACAAATTAGAACGTTGATAATTAAGCAAGTAACTAATTTTAACCCCTAAAAACGTAAACACTAAATTTCCTAAACGCTACAGGTAAGACAAGAAGAAAATTTAGAAAGAAGAAAAAAAACTATTTTTCTCGATTTTTAAATTAAAAGATAATGATTTATTCTAAAATTTAAACTACTTGGACAAACTATAAAAATAAATCAATTATATAATACAATCCTAGAAAAATTTATAAAAATAAAGAAAATGTGTGCAGAAACCTTTCTAAAAATAAAGAGCCCTAAATTTTTATCTTTTTATAAAAGTTTAATTAAAATCTAACCTAATACTAATTTAAACAATATAACTTGATAAAATACTTAACTAAGGACTAATGGTGCAAAGACCTAAAGGACTAACTGGAAACTAACTAACTAACGAAAGATTAACAGTAAAAAAAAGACAGAAATTGAAAAGTTACACTACCTACCCTGAGAGTCTAGCCCGATTTCAAAAGAAGTCCTTTTTTTTTTTATTTAGGCTTAAAAATAAGATGAAAACTAAAAGTGCTTTTCAGCAAGGAACTAAGAAGCAAAGTATAAAATAAGATGAGGTTTGGAAACAATTTAACAAAAAACACTTAGGACTGAAAACCACAAATAAGCTCTAAAAGAGCTTATCAATAAGCTGCTTACAGTAAGTGGGGGTTTACCCTTGGTTTTACTAAATAAACTGTAAACTACTCAAATAAAACTCAAATGAAAAAGCAAAAGGTGTTCTGAAAAGCTTATGATGTGTACTATCTAGAAATGAAAAGCTAATTGACCTAGGAACCTCTTAAACCAACTGAAATGGATAATGAAAGTACTAAACTCAGGAAACAACTCAAAAAGCTCAAAAAAACTAAATAAGCTAAAATTCTCAATAAGCTGTCTCAGACCTTAAGCTTTTGCATACTAATTTACCTACATATAAGTTACCAAATCATAAAAACAGCTACTATAAGCTAAGGTTCAAAATTTAAATCCTAAATCTTAAACCTACTGTTTTTGACTTTTTAGTAATTTTATGAAAGCAAATAAGCTAAATTAAGCTAACTACTAACAATTTCAGATGTAACTAACCAAATCTAATCTACTAAGCAGATAGAAGCTAAAAAAAAACAAAAAAAACATGATAAGCTAAAATAAAACTAACTAAGCCCAACAGTACTAACTTAGAAGTTAGTACTGGTAGCTTTAAATCAAACAGTTCCTGAGGGGAACTTTAGGCTATTTTTTTAATAAAGCTAGAAAATGAAGAATAAGCTCCAATCTATATTAAGCTATGTGTAATCTATAAAACTACTAAATTTAAGATTCTAAATCCTACTAATACTAGCTTATCTGAAAGATTAAAAAGACAGCAGTACTAACTGAGGTTAGTACTGCTAGTGTAAAAGCACAGCAGTACTAACTACTTGTTAGTATTGGTGCACTTGACACAATCTCAAGAAAAATAGTGCAAACCTAATAACATGCTTTCAAACACTTTAAATCATCTAAAATAGGAAATAATAAGCTAAGATATTACTAAAAACAGATTTGATCTAAATGAGCAAGCTATTCCAAACAGTCTTTAAATAAAACTAATGAAAACTTAAATGACAAATGACCTAACTTATAAAACTATAAAAACAGACTTAGATGAAGATTTTTAACCAAAACCTTAAGATTAAATGGCCACAAACAGCATTAACCTATGGTTAGTGCTGTTGTTCCAAACACCCCTTTACTATTCTAATACTCATTTAAACTTATTGAAAAACTTATTTAAGGCTTAAATCTGAATTACCAGATAATTAAAAGCTTATAACTAACTTAAATAACATGATTAAACAACTGATTAAGCAATAATCTAAGATTTAAACTAATTTTGTACTATTTTTGGTTTTTCATGGTTTTTAAGACAATTATGAGGCAACTAAGATTTATAACTAATAAGCTAAAAACAGGTGAAGATTACTAACTAATAAGCACAATGAAATAACAATAAGAACAAATAAGCAGATAGAATAAACAAATAAGCAGATCTAACTAATGAACTAATATTGAACTAAATCTTAAAGGACATGAGAATGTAAATGAAAACTTACTTTAGCTTCAGCTAAACAAAAGCCCATTATCGCTACAAGGCTCTAGCTTATTCATAGAATAGCTAGTTTTAAGTCTTGGGAAATCATCCATTTAAAAGCTCCCCTTCCAAAAAGCTCATTTCCAATTAGATCCATGATAAATGTAAGTTAAACTGTTTTGAGGTTAAGGTAAGATTAACACTGAATTAAACTAAGCTCTATTTCAGCTTATAGACTGAAAATAGCTTGAAAGAAAATGATCTATATAGCTTATTGAGAAATTTAGCTATGAAAAAGAGCTTATGAAAAAGAAACTTTGAGAGATTAAGAAAAAACTGAATTTCATTAATAAAAAGCTTTCTTACAAGACTTAAAAGGGAAAGTTACAAGATTAAAACAACATTAAGCTAGGAATTAAAATTTAAGCTATAACTAAATTAAGCTACGTGTAAAAAAACTAACTAGATATCTCGTGTGTGAGAGGTGAGGCCTATTTATAGGTGCTGAAAGAAGCTTCTAGGATCTCTTGCCCTGCTCTCCAATCTTTTAATCTTTGCCATTCATTTACCAATCATTGGAGGAGCTATTGTAAGTCGTTGGATCAAGTGTGGACACTAAAGGATTGCCAAGCTGTCATTCCTTGATGTGACAGCTTGTGCTTATTTTGTGAGAGAATCTAGTGTAAATACTCATTCCTCTTATGCTTCCTCACATCCAACGTGGCATTCCTCAAGTGGGTTGGACCAATCAGAGCTTTTGATGATGTAATGACCCTGCCATCTTGTACTTGAACCCTTGAATTACTCATTTGAACCTTCAATTGTGGAATGCCCTTTGATTTGACTCGTGGGTAAATGAGGACGATGGGTGAATAGTGTTTAGATTTACCGCCCTTTTTATAACTGAATTGGGGTAAATCAGTTTAAATATTGGCCTTATGACACAAATGGTCCTTGTCTTCTCTTATCCTTTTTCTAGTAATAAATAACTTGTAGAAATTGCAAGATCAGTCATTGTGGTTTATAGAAAAGGAAATGGGCTAAGGTTTTGGGCTTTTGACCACTCTTTTGTACTCTTCTGATTCTCGTGTCCGTGCTTGCCCGCTTTTGACTGTTTTCTTGTGATTTTTGATATATCCGTACCTGCACACACAAATCACAAATACAAGCATATTTTTGCCATTTTTGGTCTGTTTTGGGTTTATTTTGGTTATTTTAGGTACCAACGGATATGTGTATTTAACACTTATCAAAATTCTCCAAACTAAACGATTGTGTGTCCTCACGCAATATCACATGCCTTATAACCAAATACCTCAAAATTTCCCCAAAGTAAACCTTTGAAAAGTAGCAAAGATTTTGATGAGGAGAGATACGATGATCCACAAGTTTATAAAAATACCCAACATCCAAATTTCTAAAGATTTTTCTCTTTTTATGATTAATCTTGATAATTAACTACCTAAACTTATTTGTGTTGACATATATGTTATTTGTTATTCCTTACTCATTGGTAACTTTATTAAGGAGTCAAATAGAACAAAAAGCACATTTATTGTGTCTAAAAGATAACGTCATCTATCCAAATTTTTCACTTTTCCCATGCCTAAGCTTATAAAAAATAAAGATCACTATGATTACGAGCTAATGCTAAGGAACTACTTAAAATACAACTTGAGAATTTTCTCTTCCCGACAATAAATCATAGAAATAAGGTGTCGGTTCAAATTAATTTAAACCATTAAATCCACATATTTAGATAGATGAAATCCGACCAAGCTTTACACATGGGCCTTTTGGGCAAATATGTTAATCACTTAGCAAGATCACATCTCAAAGCAAACAAAAACCTCCTTAGCTTAGACATCGTTGGTTCACTTGTCCCATAAATGAATTTCTTCTCTAGCAATCCCACCGTCATCGGGTAAGTGCTAAGGCCATTTGACAGACGCATCTGGGAACCCCATCCGGAGAATACTAACCGAAATGCATGAACTTCCGATGAAAAAGCATTGTAGACTTTTGCAAACCTTAGTTCAAAAGAATCCCTTGGTTTTAGAAAATGAAACTTTTACTATTTATTTTCTAACTTTGCAACATTATTATTTATTATTCACATTATTAGGCTAGGAATTGGTATCACTTTTCTTTCAACGACACATCGCGGCGGCCCCGCCTCCGAAAGAGCTGCTACTTATTATGATACAATCCCTAAATATAACATCCTCCACCCTTTCTGTCGATGTCACTCGGGAGCAACCGAGCAAATGCCCCTGTACTTTAGAACGATGGAGTTTGAATATTAATTATTAACACTAAGGATTTAAAACTTCATCCTTTTTATTTCTACAACTATATTGTATAGATTTTGACTTAACTATACATAACCCCATATGTTTTGCAATAGTAAAAAATTTCGTTTTTAGAAAACCAAAGTATAAACTGAATTAAAATTCTTATTATACCAACGATAGTTGATAAAGCTCTTTCTCTGAAATGTGATTAGACTTTTAAGAGTAAAACTCTAATTTGTAGAAATTAAAGAGAACACGTATAATTAATCATTTTAAGAACTCCGGGGAAGAAAAACCACAAGTTATTCTTATAAGCCTTTAAGTTTTCCAAATAAACTTTGTTTAGCATCCTAATTCGTAACCAACACTATCATCTCTTATTCTTTGCAATTTAAAATCTCTAATAAAGAGATTAGCAAACACTTAGCCTATATAAAATCCAACTCGGCATATTTAAAATCTACTTGAGATTAGCACAAGTTTTCATTTACTAATGATTTCAAGTTTAGCATGTTTAAAGTCTACATGAGACTAGCACAAACTATCATCATAGATTTGTTTAAGGGAGAAAGCTAGAACTCTACACGTACGATCGGGTCAAAAATTACTTTTTATTCTTACCATCGAAAAACCTACATTTTATGTCAAAACACAACACATTAGATAGAAAATAGAAAGAAAATAGAAAAGATAAGCATGGGGTGAACTCCCACGAAGCGGCTTGTTTTTGGTCACCGAGTCGCAAGCTCGACTCGATCCCTGAATTTAGTTGTCCTTAGGGAGAGCAAATGGAAAAGAAAATCTCAATCGGGCTTTCAGTAATGTTTGGATAAACATTAAAGTATATGAAAGTTCCATCCCGATGAGAGGCCACCGGCTCTAAGTGGAGATGCCGGGGTCGAAAATGGTGTCTTCATTCTCGAAGGAGATAAATGATGAACCGGAATTAGGCATCGAACACGAGAGGATTCTTGAAATGTTGGGTTAATCCTGCCAAATCACAACACAGACAACAAACAACGAGAAACGAAGAGGATGGGCCCCTCAACATCACAACACATTAGAGGTTAGAAAATAAAATAGAAAGAAAAGGATAAGCATGGGGTGAACTCCCACGAAGCGGCTTGTTTTTGGTTACCGAGTCGCAAGCTCGACTCGATCCCTGAATTTAGTTGTCCTTAGGGAGAGCAAATGGAAAAGAAGATCTCAATCGGGTTTTCATTAATGTTTGGAAAAACATTAAAGGATATGAAAATTCCATCCCGATGAGAGGCCACCGGCTCTAAATGGAGATGCCGGGGTCGAAAATGGTGTCTTCATTCTCGAAGGAGATAATTGAGGAAATGAAGGGTAAATCTGAAACAAGGGTGGGTATGGGGGGGTAAAATACCGGTCATAAAATCATGAGATTTAGAAACACCCTTAAACTCTTTGATTATCAAAATACCCGCTTCGGGTTCAAAACATTTCTTAATATCCGGAGGTTCTGGTGGAGGACGAGGAATTGACGGATCATCTTGATGATCACGGTTAGGTGACTCATTAATTTCATCTTCGGAATCATCATTCTCAACACCTGGTGGAATTAAATCATCTGGAACAAGGAAAATATCGATCTCTTCTTGAGTGGGCTCACTATCCTCAACGGGGATAGGAGATACGGGAAGAGACTCGATAACTGAATTTTGATGAACATTTCCCTGGGAAGTTGAAATTTCATAAAGCACTGTCACAAGACTAAGATATTCCTCAAATTCACGATCATTCCTCGCAGGAAGTGTTAAAGGTTCACCGGCGAACTCATGGTGAAGAGGATCACTCCTTGGAGAAAAAGTAATTGAAGATTCATTCTGCTCTGGCTCATGATCGGAAATCACTTCGGAAGCGAGATTATGGGAATCATCATCACTAAGTAGATTATCAAGAAAAATTACGTCTCCTTCTGAATCGAAATAACCTTCCTCCAAGTTAGAAGACACTTCCATAGCTAGAAAATCATCGATCTCATCATTATTGTCTTCAGGAGCAAAACACTCATCCTTATCGGATAAAGGAGTGTTGAGTAAAACTGGCTCATTGGAAACGTTGGAATTTTTTATCTCGACATTTTCTTCCATTTCATCAAAAAGAGGATTTATGGTGCTAGATTTGAAATTGTCATCTAATTCAAAAAGAGGATTTAAATTAACTTGAAAATTCTCTTCATTCAAGACCTTCTTAAGAGTCGAATTATCATTACCCGGTGGTAACAAATCAAGAGGAGCAAGTTCATCGGCAAACTTCTCAAAATTATCACTAGTCTTCACCGGAGAAGAACTAGGAGAAGGATCATCAGAATGAGTAGTGGTACTGCCACTAAACGGATCATCTTTTGAAAAATCGATTACAGAAATGGCGTGAACACAATGCTTATTTTTGTTTTTCTCAGATTTATCGGCATAATAAACAAGTTCATCCTTTCCTACTCTTAAAGTCAAAGTTTCTTCGTACAAATCGATGAGAGCTTTCGCAGTGCGAAGGAAAGGTCTTCCTAGAATAATAGGCACTCTCGGGTCGGGTTCAAAATTAACCACCACAAAATCTGCAAGAAAAGTGAAACCATCGACTCTAACTACAACATCCTCGGCTATGCCCATCGGGTGAGTAATCGAACGATTGGCAAGCTCGAGTGTCATTCGAGTAGGAGTCAAAGCTTCAAGCTCAAGTTTCTTGTAGATAGAGTGAGGTAAAAGATTAATGCTAGCTCCTGAATCGGCTAAAGCACTAGTCCTATTGAGTTCTTGTAAAGCACATGGGATAAGAAATTTTCCCGGATCTTCGAGCTTCTCGGGGACTTTGTTCATAATGATAGCGGAACATTCAGCATTCACAGTTGTGATGGCGATCTCCTCGAGTTTCTCTTTGTTCCTTAGCAACGAACTTAACCATTTGTTGAACTTTGGCATTTCGACAAGAGCATCTTTCAATCCAATCTCTAAACGAAGTTGTTTGAACATCTTCAAAAACCGGCTATGTTGAGCACTTGGTTTATCGTTCTCTCTCACTTTCATCCTCTCGGGGTATGGAAGTTTAGATTGATACGAATTAGGATTTGGAGAATTAGGATCAAGATTAACGGTTTTCTTTGCTTTTGGATTTGGAATTTCAATGAAAATGGAATCTTCTTCCCCCGGAGATGGGACATGTGCAGTATTTTCCAAATTTGGATTTTGCACTTTTTCCGTTGACGTCTCCGGGTTTTGTTCGGGTTCTTTTGAAGGAATAGAAATATCGGGTGTAGGAACAAGAGGAGTAGTCGAAGGTTCTTCCAAAGTCTTACCGCTTCTTGTGGTGATAGCATTAATTTGCTGACGAGGGTTAGTTACGGTTTGACTTGGAAGAGTTCCTGAATTCGAGGTTGAAGCTGAATTTTTGAAATTATCACAAAGACTTGTCAACAAACTCGTAACATTAGCCATTTGATTTGCACATTCTTTAATACTGCATCGTTTGCTTTGACGTAGCTTTCAAAATCTGTTTTCAAAACACTATTTGTTGGAGGTTGGTAAGGTAAAACTTGATTGATTGGTGGTTGATTGGTTGGTGTTTGGTAAACTTGATTTTGGTTGTTTGGACGGTTTTGATTAAAGTTTCCTCCACGGTTTTGGTTGAAATTAGAATTGGTTCCTTGATAACGGTTTTGGTTGTTTTGGACATTTGGTTGATTGAAACCTGGTGGTCTCATTTGACTTGCCAAATTGGAAGGTTGGTTTCTTTGGAGAAAATTACCAACGGCTGCGGTTTGTTGAAATTGTTGGAGGTTGTCATGAAAAACGGGAAAATCGTTTCCACCTCGAGTTAACGGACAATGATTAAAATGGTGATTCGATCCACAAGTAATACATACTTCCTCAACTGCTTTAACGGGTGCAGGAGTAGTAACAACTAAAGCTTTCATTTCATTCAACATCTTGTTCATCTTGATAGTCATCTTATCCTCAAGAGAAGCGGCTATTTGTTGCATATCGAAAGAATTATTAGAAGATGAAGAATTAGAAAGAGGAGCATCCGTACTCACTCTTGAATCATTAGCACGACTTCTGGAGTAACGAACTTTTGACTTGCTTTCAATAATCGCTAAACCTTCTTGAGGCATCTTGTCTAAGAAATTGCCACCTGCTGCAGAATCTAAGGCATCTTGATCGTTTGAATTCAAAGAATTGTAAAAAGTATCGAGTTGGTGGAGTTCCGAAAAGCCATGGTGAGGACATTGACGAAGGAGTCCTTTAAAACGTTCCCATGCTTCATTAAAGGCTTCGTTTGGTTTTTGATAAAAAGTAATGATCTCATTCCGATAGTAAGTGGTTTTTGAAGGTGGGAAGTATTGGTTTATGAATTTTGAAACAAGGTCGTCCCATGTGAGAATTGATCTAGGAGGTTCCTTGTCTAACCAATCTCGGGCTTCACCGTCTAGAGAAAAAGGGAAAAGCAAAAGCTTAACCGAAGTGTTCGGAACTTCTGGATGTCTAAACGTTGAAGTGACCTTATTAAAAAATCGAAGGTGATTGTGGGGATCTTGTCTACCCGTAAATTTGTTGCTTTGCACAAGATTGATTAACGGTTGCATGATTGGTGGATAACTCTAAGCATCTTCATACCCCTCGGTGGGTGCTTGTAACATTGGGCCATTGTTCGGATTGTCGGCCATTGGAACAACGTTTTGTTCAATTGTTCACCGGAAGCTTTGTTGTTGTCGACATCTTTCTTAGATTGCGAAAGCAGTGGCATAAAACGAATACACTACAAATTAAACAGCAAAACTTTACACTAATTTTTTTTATATTTTTTTATATATCTATTTTTTTTTCAAGGGATTTTAACGGTTACACGAAAGAGACTTAAACCAAATAAATCAATATTCAGGTGAGCTCTTGGGAAAATTTCTTTTCAAGTGTGCCGTACCTTCGTAGAGGGGGGGGGGGGGAAAAACCAAACAAATGGCAAGTGTTAATCTTTGTATTACGCTTTGGGAAACCAACAAGCTTCACGGAAATTGATAATGATTATCACTCCGTTGAGAATGGTTATATTTTGGTATTTTTACCCATTGGTGATTTTTATTTCTTTAATTAAAAGAGAAGATTTTTTTATATTTTGATTTTTTATTTTTTTTGTATCTTTTATTATACTAAAAATAAAGGAAATATTTTTTTATATTTATATTTATGATTTTTTTTTTGGCTTTTTGAACTTATAAACAAAAATGAAATTTTAAGTCGACGGATCTTCAAACCCACCATCAACACACACAACACGTAGGAATCGGTAAACACTGTCCCGCAGCGGGCGCCAAACATTGATTGAAGCGTTTTATATACCCAATATAATATATTAAAAATATAACTTTAAGCGTAATTAAGAAAAATACAAGTTACCTTGATAAATTCACTCTCAAAAATCTATATAATCTAATATAAAATAGTATATTAAAACCGGGTAGTATGATCAACGGGTCGTTTCCCCATACGACTAGTGAAATGAAACCCCGTTTCGTTTGGATTTGATTTGAATGAAGCAAGCTCTTTTTGGGATACGTTATTACTACTATTTACGAAGCAACAAATAATGACAATTAAGCAATAAATCAAATTTTAATCCCTAAATATGTAAACTAAAATATATAAATAAAGAAAAAATTGCGAAAATTATTAACATAAAACGCCCTTAATTTTTTATCTTTTTATAAAAGTTTAATTACAACTACTTAAAACCAAACCTAACAATATTAAATAATAAACTAATTAAAAATAACTTTAGGGACAACAGTGAAAAAGACTTACGGTAATACGAGGTATAAAACATTTCAACGGGCAAGGATTACTGGAAAAAACAACTAAAACGAAAAATTACAGGGGAATGGCCCTGAGGACTTACACCGACAACAATACTAAGTCCAATTATTAAACTTAAAATTCTAAAAGTGCTTATCACTAAAACTTAAAAAGAGCAAGTTGTCAAGAAGCTAGGGAGAACAACTTTAACAAAAGCACTCTGGTCTGAAAAATCAAAGCTAAAGCTCTCAAAGAGTTCTTCATACAGCTGTTACGAAAACTAGGGTTTTGGGCTATGTTTTACCAAAACAGGTATAATAAACTCAATAGTCTTAAATGTGAAAAAGGGACACGTGTTCTCAGATGGTTATGAAATGCTTTATCTATGAATGCCAAAGAAATCTACGCTAGAAGTACTTTACATTCCAAACCTTAACAAACATTGAGAATGACCAAGCAAATCGAAAATAAGCAATTTAGCACAAAATCCAAAGCGCTTAAAGCTTAAAAAAGCTAAAACTTCTTAGGGGGGGGGTGGGGGGGGGGACTCCTAAACTTTAAGGGAACTTATTAACAACTTATAATTATCTAATTAAGCTCTCGAATCTAGACCCATAAGCAAAATTAACAATTAAACCCTTTAAACATTCTAAGTCATGTTTTTGGCTTTTTTAATTTTTTGAAGAAAAATAAGCTATGTAATAAGCTAGAAACTGTAATCTCAGCACTTATTATATATTAAGTATAACTAGACTTGAAATGTAAAAGAGAAGAGCTATTTAAATCCTTAATTATGGCTTAAATTAGATTTGATATCAGCAGTATACCTTTGTACAAACAGTACTACTTTTAGTTAGTATTGTAGTGTACGTATAAGCTAGTACATTAAACTTTGTGTTAGTACCGGTGCCCTTTGCACAGCTGTAAACCAAGAGTGTAGGTTTCCTAAGGGAAATCCTGCACTAAAATACACTCAATAGAGTGTTTAAACAAAGTGCAAGCAAAATCTAAGCCTTTGAGGGCTTAGATCTAAATTTCACAAGCAAAAAGATAGTCAAAAACTGCCCTGGTGTAGAAACAAAGATAATAAGCCATATCTTTTGAAATTTTGAACTCTAACTTATAAAAACTAAATGAAAACTATTCTTAAATGAAAACTCAGCTGACTCAAACAAGTTGCACAAGTAATTTTGACTTTTAGAGGTCAAACACATTTAAGCCAAACACCCCTTAAAAACTATGACAGATTTTGAGAAAAGCTTTTAAGTTGAAATTTAATGAACAAGTATTAACTACCAGACAATTAACAGATTAAAACTACTTTAATAAGCATGATTTAACAACTAAATACGGCCCTAATCTAAGATCTATACTATTTTACTATACTTTTTGGTTTTTTGCGGTTTTAAGACTACTATATGAAAATCTATGATTTAACTAGAAAATGAAAAACAGATTAAACAATATGAAGATTTAGCTAGATAAAACTCAAATAAGCACTAATAAGCAAAGAGAATAAGCAAATAAGCAGAACTAAGTATCAGACGCAATGCAACGCCTTATTTACAATCGAATTTAAACGGACAATGAAAGAGAAACTTACAACTCTCTAGCTAAACAAGAGGACAATAAGGCAGCTACACGCTCCCTAGTATTAGATAAGTGGAGTAAAGTCCGTGGGATCTCTTCCAATAGATCCCTTCCACAAATGCTCTACCCATGAGATAATACAGATTAACCTTGATTTAAGGTTTAGGTAGATTATTACTGGATTAATAACTCTTATTTCAGGCTTATAGACTGAAAGAGCTTTAAATGAGCTTATTAGCTTATTTTAGACAACTTAGCTTATTAAGAGAGTTTTATGAAAAAGGAACTTTGAGAGATTAAGAAAAACTGAATTTCATTAATAAAAAATTGCTTCAGTACTTTAAGGAAAATTATAAGCTTTAAAACATCATTAAGCTAAATATTTAAGCTACACTAAATTAACAGCTACTACTAGCTCTAGATTGTATATCGTGTATGTGTGCGAAGTGAGGCTTCATTTCTAGTGCCCTGGAACCTTCTAGCCTCTTGCCTTGCTCTCCAATCCTTTTAATCCTGGCCATTCATTACTTTCATCATCCAAGGCTCACTTGTGGCCGTTGGATCAAACTGTGGTCACCTGAAAGATTTGCCAGCGTGTCATTCCATTGATGTGACGTTTGTGCTTCTTTTGTGAGTATTTTAGTATAAAAACCCACATAAATTTGTGCTTTCACCATTGTTGACGTGGCCTTTGATTGGGAGAGGTTAAGTATTTTGATAACGACTGATTTGTCCCTTCTTTGTATTAGTGAGTCATGATATTGACTAAGAACCCTTTAATTGGAAAAAACCTTTGATTTACACCTGGATGTGAAAAGGAAGAAAGGTGAACAGTAACTTTTGGCGCCCTTTTTAGACAGTTAAAACTGTTATTACTTTAGCCTTTTGACTCTTTCAGTCCCTCTCTTTCTTTTCCCTTTTTAAGTTATAAATAACTTTCGGGATTTGCAAGATTGGCCCTTGTGGTTTTATAAAAGAGAAGTGGGCTAATGTTTTTGGCTTCGGCTTTGTACTCTTCTGATTCTCGTGTCCGTGTTTGCTCGCTTTTGATTATTTTCTTATGATTTCTGACTTATCCGTACCTGCATACACAAAACACAAATACAAGCATATTTTTGCCATTTTTGGTCTGTTTTGGGTTTAATTGGGTGATTTTAAGTATAAATGGATATGTGTATTTTTAAATTATTCATAAGGAAATGAAGATATATGAATAAGCCAACCTCCATAGAGGTGAAAAACGCCCTTTTGGAAAAGTTAAACTTATTGAATCTGTGTGGATATCCATAGTGCCAATTGCTCAAAAATCTCCGAGTTGGGAATAGATGTAATACATTCTTGATCATCAACTTGAGATGTGTCTTAAAGATGCCTCAGTAATAGTCATTGAGTGACCATCAATGGTAGCAGTAATCTGAACTTCTCCATTATCATCAATAGTAGCTTCAGCAGACCTCCAAAATTGTTTAAAAAAAGAAATATAAACATCTGGCTTCTTTGTAAGGGCATAGCAAATGTGACTTCGATTTAGGAAATCGATGACTTGATGAAACAATGCACTTCCTGTAGATTTCTCTAAAAACGCTACCATGTTGTGTTTGTCATAAAAATCCAAATTTGCCATGAATAAAAGTGTGAGTAATCGTGTGGGATATGATATGAAGGCTGGAGAAACTTAATTAAGATTTAAATAGAGAAACGTAGAGATATGGTTTGACCGACTTAAATAAATTGTGTTTATTGTGATTAAATGAAACGTATATATAGAAAGATCACGAAAGTCCAATTGGTCAAACCCCTATATCATAGGAATTTGGCAAAAATATCTCAACGGCTCTATTGATTAATGAAAAATCTGTTAGGTCCAAACAGTACTAACGGTCATCCAGCAGTACTAAATTTGGTCTAGCAGTACTAAAATAAGCCTAGCAGTATTAACTTCTCTAACCAAAAGCAATACAAACTCCAAAGTTTGTATTAGACAAAAATAACTTCACACAATCTCTCTTTTTGTTTTTAAGCTCATATTTTATCTCTTAATTCTTTTAACTCACTTGTCACTCTGTCTGTTTTTCACACATCTCTCTTTCTATTTTTAAGCTCACCAATTCTCTCTATTCTTTTGGCTCACAAATTCACACAAAGTATAGTTTTTGGCAAACTACCAGTCATTAACGGATTTGAGTAGTCTTTACCAATAGCCGTTTGCTTTGGACTAGCCAATGCTTCATTGTAAAAACATGGTTTATTGATAACCATATAGTTTTGAGTAAACTATCAACTATCAACGGATTTGAGAAGTCTTTACCAGTAGCCGTTTGCTCTGGACTAGTCAATTCTTGATGTCTATAAGACATGGTGAACTGATGACCATTTGTTGTGTGGTGTTAAAACCAACACTTAAAGAACAAACAACATTCCTCCCCTAAAATATTGAACCATTGAGTAACCAATTTCACACTTCATTGCTTATCCTGAAATATTTAGCTCAAGACCAAGAAAAACATAATCTAACCAATTTTCTTGTTTAGCAGTATTAAATGGTACTAACAGGATTAACAGTGAGACATAGAAATAACTAGCAGTACTAACTATAAGTAACAGTTTTGACAAACAGTTTTAAATATAACTAGCAGTACTAATTATAACTAGCAGTATTAATTTACAAAGACTTAACAGTACTAACATTTAACAAACTTTACAAAAACAAACAAGAGATATGGGCATTAGGGATTGAGCATTCCAATACTTGAGACCAAGTACTGAAATCTACCAGCATCAAAACCTTTTGTAAGAAGATCTGCTACATTATGTTCAGTGTCAATCTTAGCCATTTGAATCAACTTTTTAGCATTGCAGTCTCTTATAAAATGATGCCTAATCTCTATATGTTTTGTTTTAGAATGTTGAACAGGATTTTCTATTATGCAGATAGTACTATTATTGTCAATATAAATAACAGTATTCATGAAATTGTACCCATAGTCCAGCAGTTGGTTTTGTATCCAGAGAACCTGTCCACAGCAATTTGCAGCAGCCACATATTCAGCCTCAGTGGGCTTGTTTTTGGTTACCGAGTCGCAAGCTTGACTCGATCCCTGAATTTAGTTGTCCTTAGGGAAAGTCTGGAGGTACTGGATAACCAATGGTGGTGCATCCCCTCCATAGTAGTGCTTAAGACGGTGGCAGTTGACTTTGAAATTAGAACCATCGGCATGAGACAACTTGGCAGTGCCATAAGGATAAACTTCGGTGATGTCGATAGGGGTCCGGACCATCGGGACTTGAGCTTTCCGGAGAAAATCTTTAATCGGGAGTTGAAAAGTAAGACTTGATCACCAACATTGAAGATTCGGTTCTTTATCTTGGAATCGTGTAACTTCTTTGTCTTCTCCTTGTAGATTAGTGAATTCTCATAAGCTTGATCACGAAGCTCGCTGAGTTCATTTAGTTGAAGCTTTCGATGATCGCCCGCGGTCTTTAAATCGAAGTTGGCATGCTTGAGAGCCCAATATGCTTTGTGTTCTAATTCAACTGGTAAGTGACACGCTTTTCCATAGACTAACTTATACGGAGTACATCCTATAGGAGTCTTGTAAGCGGTTCTGAAAGCCCATAATGCATCATCTAATTTGTCTGACCATGAGGCACGGTTTTCTCCGACCGTTCTCTCTAAAAATTACTTTTTAGACCTCCGATTCGTGACTTAAACTTGACCACTCGTTTGAGGACTGGGGTGTTTTGCAGCGGGGGTCAGGAGTCGAAGACGATGGGGACACCATATTTGACATAACTTTATCAAATTTGTCGTTCCAAAAATGGGTCCCACGATCGCTTAGGTTTGCTCTCGGAGGCACCGAATCGGGAGAAAAGGATTTAAGAAATTAACAAACTACCCTGCATCGTTGGTAGGGAGCGGCTTCGCTTCAACCCCACTTGGGAAAAGATAGTCGACGGCTACATAGATATATTTGTTAACCCCTGGATGAGGATAAGGTCCATAAAAACGATACCCCATAATCGAAAATTCACAGACTGGGTTTGCAATTTTGAGGCTTCTCATCACGTTGGAGAGAGGTTTTGCCTTGTTTTTGACAAGCATCACAAGTTGTTTGACATATTCGTAGGATCCTAATAATGGTGGGCCAAAAGAAACCGGCATCAAAAATCTTCTTGGCGGTAAAGTTGGCTCCGTAGTGTCCCCCGGTGGGTCCACTATGACAAGCTTTGAGAATTTCGAAAGCTTCTTTGCCATCTACACACCTTCGGATTATTTGATCCGCACAAGTCTTGAAAAGAAAAGGGTCATCCCAAAAATAATGTTTTACATCTTTAAAGAACTTGTTTTTCTCTGAGTCGACATTCCTTTTTTAATGTATTTCCCGCGTTGTATTTAGCAAAGTCGGCGGAACAACGGGGTAATTGAGTCTTTGGAAGTATAGCACACTTAAAGTCTTAAAGGAAAGTTGGTAAGCTCTTTTGGATCAAACACTTTCGCGTAAGGGTTTTCCAAGCGAAGCGAGGTGATCGGCTGATATGTTTTCGCTCCATTGGTCTCGATACTTAAAATCAAATTCCTGAGAAGTAAGACCCATCGAAGCAATCTTGTTGGCGTCTTTCTGTTGGAAGAGTCATTTCAAAGCGGGTGGTCCGTGATAGACAATTACTCTTGTTCATGATAAGCTATGTTCGAACTTCACTAAAGCATAAAAAATGCATGCATCTCCTTCTGGTTGTGGTGTAATTAGTCTCTGCTTCAGTCATCGTCATTGCTAGCGTAATGAATTGGTACGGAAAATGCTTTCAATCCTTTGGTCCTAGACCGCACCATTTGCATATCACTTGCATCGCACATGATTTACAAAAGTTGGTCCAATTTGGTAGCAATGAGAATTGGTGCTTCGGTTTAATTTCTTTTTCAATGTTTGAAAAGCTAGAATGCAATCTTCCGAAAAAATGACAGGGTGTTTTCTTAAGAGATGGGTCATGGGTCGAGAGATTTTGGAACTGTTGTGGTCATTTGATAAATCTTCGATAGAATCCAGCATGCCCGGAGAAAAACTTCGAATTTCCTTTGACGGTTGTGTGGTTGAGGAAAGCTTAGAATACATCAATTTTGGCTTATCGACTTCAATTCCTTTTCTGAGAATTCTTATGTCCAAAACAATGCCTTCTTGAACATGGAAATGGCTCCTTTCCCCAATTTATTTTTTAATGCTAATTTGGTGTCTTCACACCTTTTAAGCAATTTTATCTAAAATTGGCAAGACATGAGGAAAAAGGAATCTCCAGAAGCTTAATCGTCCATAAAAACCTCATCGTTTTTTCTATCAGTATCGAGAAAAAATGGCCATCATACAAGTTGGAAGATCTGGGTGCATTGCACAACCGAATGGCATACGATCGGTACGGAAAGTTCCGTTATGGGCTAGTGAATGTCGTTTTTTCTTGAATCTTTAGGTTCAATGGGAATTTGAAAATGACCCAGAAAAAAACACTCTAAGAAACAATAAAACTCGTTTCGGCTATCGACTCTAAACATTTGGTCATGAAATTGCAACGGAAAATGGTCTTTACAAGTTGCTTCGCTTTAACTTTGATAGTCGATGCAAAACTCGCCATCCCGTGGACTAACTTGTAGGCACAGGCTCATTTTCTCGTTTGTGACATCGGTCATACACCTTTTTACGGAACTCAATGGACTGGACTAACCATGGATATCCGAGTTTGGAAAAATCAATCTTGCGTCAAGAAGTTTTTCTATTATTTCTTAAGTGACGTCGTGGGAATTTTAGGGTTAACCTCTTTGAGGTTGGATTGAAGGTTGGGATAATCATCTTCTAAAGGGATTTTGTGAGAGCAAAATTCTGGATCTTATGCCTTTGATAACAGAGTTTCCAAGCAATTGCTTGTTTTCGGTTTTTCAAACATTAATGAGTGAGGTTTTTAATCTTTGGCTCAAATCTTTGAAATTATGACTGGAAGTTTGTTATTTTCCTCTAAGAACGCATACTCGAGATGCGGAGGTAACTCTTTAAGCTCGACTTCGGGAATTTCATCTTTTGGTTCATAGAAGTAGCATATTCGACTGAAGACTTCTTTGGTTCAATGACTTTGAGATCTCTTTGATTTTCATTTTATTGCATCACAATATTAAATTTACTGCATTAAATTATGTATTTTTCTAGCATCACATTGTTAATTTATTGTACTAAATTGTATATTTTACTGCATCAAATGGTAAATTTTACTGCATTAAATTGTATATTTTACTGCATCACATTGTAAATTTTACTGTATTAAATTGTATATTTTACTGCATCACATTGTAAATTTTACTGCATAATAGTGTAAAATTTATTGCTTTAAATTGTATATTTTACTGCATTACACTGTAAATTTTACTACATCACATTGTAAATTTTGCTTTATTAAATTTTATATTTTACTACATCACATTGTAAATTTTATTGTATTAAATTGTATATTTACTGCATCACAGTGCAAATTTTACTGCATTAATTGTATATTTCATTGATACACGTCTTAGAGGCACTAATTTCAACATACTCAGTTCATGATTTTTATATCGCAAACTCTTAAAACATGAAAATCAATTACTGCATCAAATTGTAAATTTTATTGCATTAAATTGTATATTTTACTGCATCACATTGTAAATTTTACTGCATTAAATTATATATGTTACTGCATCACATTGTATATTTTACTCCATCACAGTGTAAAATTTACTGCTTTAAATTGTATATTTTACTGCATTACAGTGTAAACTTTACTGCATTAAATTATATATATTACTACATCACATTGTAAATTTTACTGCATCACAGTGTAAAATTTACTGCTTTAAATTGTACATTTTATTGCATCACAATATTAAATTTACTGCATTAAATTATGTATTTTTCTAGCATCACATTGTTAATTTATTGTACTAAATTGTATATTTTATTGCATCAAATGGTAAATTTTGCTGCATTAAATTATATATTTTACTGCATCACATTGTAAATTTTACTGCATTAAATTGTATATTTTACTGCATCAATAAATTTTACTGCATCACAATGTAAAATTTATTGCTTTAAATTGTATATTTTACTGTATTACAGTGTAAATTTTACTACATCACATTATAAATTTTACTTCATTAAATTATATATTTTACTACATCACATTGTAAATTTTACTGCATTAAATTGTATATTTAACTGCATCATATTGCAAATTTCACTGCATTAAATTGTATATTTCATTGATACACATCTTAGAGGCACTAAAGACAACGGTCAAGTTAATTTCAACATACTCAGTTCATGAAATTTATATCGCAAACTCTTAAAACATGAAAATCAATGTGGAGTACATTTATGTAACCTAATGCAATAAAAGATAAAGTATTAACAATTAGAAACATAACATTCATTGCATTAATAAGGGCAAATCCCGTTTAAAACATCAAAAACCTCCTTGCATATTTTAAGGTACCCAGACCTACCACTAGCACCAATTCAAGAACAAATATTGGTTTTTGTAAAATTTAAATCACCAGCTCATAATCTAACCAATGATATACACCACCCCAAATGTATTAGTATCCCAATAATCTTAATCAGTTTTGTATGTATACCCCCTGGTTAAAGCCTTTTGCATCATTTTTTGTGCCACTACCTTGCTTCTACATTCTCATTGCTTACTATGAGTTTATAGTCCCCACTTTTATACTTTTCAATCGTTTATCAAATCTCGGGGATGAGATCATGTTTGTTTTTCAATATGGATGCAAGTACATTTTAAATTCAAATATTACGAGTTTGCCTAAGTAGCTATAACCCACTATGCCCGTTATCATGAACTGTCAATTGCATAGATGTAGTTTATAATTACATTATGTGAGCGCGAATGTTATGAATAGATCTATTGGGATTAACATCCCCGTTCGGGCAATTAGCGCTTGCTAGTTTATCGGTTGGCCGGAAACGACGAACGTTTACCATTTGAAATCATGGATGTTACGGGTTGAACATCTACATTGGGCAAAGTCATTATGTGTATTTGATATACATACATTGTTTAGCTTCGGTGTCATGAGCTTAGTGCATTTCGTAATACATTTTTGTGATATTGTATTTGTTACGCTATTACAAGGAAATCTTGCTATCCGCTTCATTAAACTTATAAACCTATAAATTCACCAACATTATTGTTGACAGTTTAAACATGTTTTCTTAGGTCAATAAGGTACAAGTCAAGGATACATTGGCTGGTCGTCATTTGAAGTCATTTGTCATAGAGATTTGCATGCATTACATTTTGGAAACATTGTTATGTTGTGAAATCTTTATTGTTCTAAGACAAACAAGTTAAGCCCATGAGCTTTTTGTAACGAACCATTTATGAAATCCAATGTATCAGTTTTTCGTTTTTTAAAAACGACCCTTATAATGGTCGTTCTCATATCTTGTGCTATTGATCTATGAAGTAATACCCCCGTTAATCATATTCTACCGTGGTCCATTTTTGGGGGTGTTACAGCATCCATCATCCATGAAAGCTTTCTGGATGTGTCATTGCTGATATCGCACGCCAACTGTTGCAGCAAAGACAACAATACCCCTTGACTTAGAGGGAGTGGATTGCTTGTTAATATCCCCTGTATGTCGACCTACTCGCAAAAAAACATCAGGGCCACATGAAATTAATACATATGTTTCTTACTGCTAATGGTAGCAGTTTCGACCCATTTACTTAAAAATGCGTAGACTGGGGCTATATTTCATCAAAATCGGGTCAGGTGGGTTGAACATCTTAGAAGTTGCACATGTTGTAACAGTTTAATGCAGCGAATCTCCTAAATCATTTAATACAAATCAGAATATAACTCAGATAATATAAAATTTTAGTTTATTTGATACAGTGGTTGTTATTGATAAGAAATTGATTATTTTGAAAAATATGTTTTGCTTAACCCAACCCGCCCATGTTGCTACATTTATTTGCCATATTGACAACGTACCAATCTGGACAATAAAATGGTGAAATGAAACACAAGAATATATGTTAAGATAAAAGAACAAGCATGGATCAAATTCAAGGTCGCGTATCAGATTAAAAAATAGGTGACATGCATACCTGAGAGCATAACCAGGAGACAATCTAAACGTCACTTCTTTGCAGAGCATAAGTGAAAGCCTCCTCATATTTTTGCTCACTAGCATCTGAATCAACAGGTGACTTCACATCAACAAGTGTCTCGTTTGGTCTAACCATGTTTTCGAGTATCAAGTCATTTATATCATCACGAGGACTGTTGATATTTACACTAGTTGCATGAACCAGTCGGTCGTCCCACGAGTAAGATTGGAAGAGAAGCTGTCTTCACAAATGGTTGATCTCTAATATATCAATCATGGGTTGGTCTTTCTTCCCCTCCTGGTTTAAAACCTTTTGAAGTGACTCCTGCAGAAACATATCACAAAATATGTCAAGAAAGGTCTTGCCTTAATAAAGTCATATCAGGTCAAACGTATAATTCATAGGTACCTCAAATTCTGCCTTTTCCTTCTGTAACATCTCTTCCAAATATGCTAATTGACGTCTTGATAGTGGCATATTTGTGCTACTATTACCTGATGTCTTCCCAAATTTCTTCTCTGCCATCTAAGTCAGTGCATTAGGAATTTCTAAAGATAATAACTCTGCACGGCCAACAACCTGATCAAATGCAATACAATTAGAACATAAATTCCACTTTATGCAACCAAAAACTCATATACTTGTATAATCAAACCTCATTGACTTCATTTTGTATCCATTCCTGATCAATTCTTCACGGTCACGACTATACCTTGTTGGGTTTTACAATCTAATTAACCATATTAATTAACACGAGTACGCAGCGGAATAAAGATAACATGTAGAATACATTAATTAACAAGAATAGAAGAAGTATACCTTTTAGCATGAAATGATACACCGTTTAAAGGTAACTGTAAACTCACTCTATATACGCGGCAATTGGGCTTGATTTTGGGCCTATCTTTGGAGTGGGCTTGGATTTGGGCCAATGGTCTTTATAGTCTTTATAATTCACACAAATGGGCTCTTGTATTTATCTTGGGCCCATTTGGTCTTCAAGTAATATACTAGTGGGTTTTCCTGGCCCATCAGATGGGTTCGGGTTTGACCTATTAAGTATTCTTCATTGTCGGCTTTGACTTTGACTGTTGACTTTTTGGACTTTGGCTTCGACTTGACTTTGTCTTTTTTATGCTTTTCCATTCCGTGCCTGGTTTTGGCTTCGTTTTTCGTCCTTTTCTTAGATATCCGTTCCTGCAAAACACAATTAGCAAAACAAGCATATTTTGGCATTTTAAGTCCGTTTTTAGTTATTTTATCTTGTTTTTAAAGGTAAAAGGTATGTGTAATTAAACACATACCAGTCTCTTAATCCCACATGGAATGTGATTAGTAACCGACTAGGAGAATGGAAGGGTAAACCGAACCCTTTCATTCTTCGGTTTATTTACTATTAGTCCCTTAACGTTTAACCGACCAATATTTATTTATCGTTTACTAAAACACTAGTCAAACATTGTTTACGTATTAACGTGTGCGTCCCCTTAGGCTCAAATAATATTCCGGACATATACGTTTTATACAATGGACATATTCCTACAGCTCCCACTTGGACATGTATAAAAGTATAATAACATTGGTAAGCGTCTAGCAACACGCCAATGCTCCCAGATAATTTGAGTATGGTTTCACAAGGCATGAACAAATGATTTATGAATTTACAATCCCTTTGTTTCCGATACCATTGTTAAATTGGATATGGATCAATGTCATTCCATATTTAACGATTCTGTTTCTCATATATGAAGTAATCAAGATTACTGAAAATCAATGAGACATATCTCCATGAGTTTTCAGGTACGGCCATACACACATCTGATTATTTCTATGAGGGGCCCAGTGGTATCTTCTTCAACAATTTGAAGGAACAAATTCTATATTGACTACAAGTGTCCAGTCATCATGTGGCATAAACCATTCTGACATAGCCCTTATTAGTTACCTTATTCAGGACAACTTAAACTACATCAAGAAGGAATATCCACATATGCTAAACCTACTTGCGTCTCAAGTCTAAGGATTATGTAAATGAAATCACGTACAAGATTCACTTGATGACGTCGATCCATAAAGTGATATTCTTGTGGCGGGGAAATCTAATATTCATCTTATGAATATCATGTGAGTTTGGTGGACTCATCCTCAATATCTCCAATATCACCAATCACTCAGAATTGTCTTAGTTTAACAATATTCCCATATTGTTAATCGACAACGGATTAATTTAGAATAATACATTTATTATCCATGGATTTAAACATGAAAATATAAGACATAATTTATAATATAAAATAACAAAATACCAATGTATCATTATCATAAAATAAAATTGTTTTACATCCCTTATCCAAATACTAAAACACAGATCTACATGAAACTACTAGCAGGACGAAGCCCCATGCCCCTGGCATGTTGAGTAAGCTTCCTATTTGATAAAGCCTTTGTAAAAGGATCAGCTAGATTGTTATCTGTGTGAACTTTAAGTATCCTTATTTCGCCCAGTTCAACACACTCGCGAACATAATGATATCGTCTTTGATAGTGTCTGGCGCCTTTCTGAACTCCCGGTTCATTAGCATAATGAACTGCAGCTGAATTGTCGCAGTACATATTCAAAGGTTCATTTATCGTTGGTACAATACCAAGCCCTGAGATAAATTTCCTAATCCAAACAGCTTCCATGGCAGCTTCTGACGCAGCTATGTATTCAGATTCTGTAGCAGACATTGCAGTGGTACTTTGCTTGGAGCTCTTCCAATCCACTGCGCCTCCATTCAAAACGAAAACATATCCTGTCTGAGACTTAGTGTCATCTCTATCAGTCTCGAATCCAGCATCGCAATAGCATTCAACTCTAAGTTCTGTGCTAGGATTTCCACCATAAACCAAGAACATATCTTTAGTGTTTCTTAAATACTTAAGAATGTTTTTCACAGCAGTCCAGTGAAGTTCACCTGGATTCTGTTGAAATCGGCTTGTTATATTTTGCGCGAACGCAACATCAGGTCTAGTGCATCTAACCGCACACATAATGGATCCTACAGCCGAAGCATAAGGTACATTTTTCATGCGATTTACCTCTTTAGGCATTTGAGCACCTTGTGATTTGTTCAAGTCAAGTCTTTCTTGCATGGGAATGGTACCACGTTTGGAATTATTCATCTTATATCTTTTTAATATCTTATCCATGTAAGCATTTTGACTAAGTCCAATTAATCGCTTTGATCTATCTCTATAGATTCTGATTCCAAGAATAAATGCTGCTTCCCCTAAATCCTTCATAGAAAAACACTTTCCAAGATAATCTTTTACACTTTGTAAACTTGGAATGTGATTTCCCATGATAATTATGTCATCGACATATAAAATGAGGAATGTAACATTACTCCCACTAGCCTTTTGATATACACATGGCTCATCAAGATTTTGAGCAAATCCAAACCTTTTGATTTCATCATCAAATCTTTTATTCCAGCTTCTTGATGCTTGCTTAAGACCATAAATGGATCTTTGAAACTTGCATACTTTTCTGGGATGATTAGGATCAACAAAACCTTCAGGTTGTACCATATAAATGTCTTTATCAAGATAACCATTTAAGAAGGTCGTTTTAACATCCATTTTCCATATCTCATAATCATAGTATGCTGCTATAGATATGAGAATTCTAATAGCTCTAATGTCACCGACGGGTGAGAACGTTTCTTCATAATCAACCCCGTAGAGTTGAGTATAACCCTTTGCTACAAGACGAGCTTTATAGACGTGTACAATACCATCCATGTCAGTCTTTTTCTTAAAAATCCACTTACTCCCAACGGTCTTACAACCAGAAGGAAGATCGACCAGGACCCATACCATATTGTCCATCATGGATTGTATTTCCGCATTCATAGCATCGATCCACTTATTAGATTCTGAGTCTAACATTGCGGCTTTATAGCTAGTGGGTTCATTAAGATCCCCTAGACTATGCTCCTCTACCTCTACATTTAGACATAAGCGGTTTGGAGCTCGACGTGTCCTTTCGGACCAGGGAATCGGAATCTCTTCCTCTTGTGGTGGTTGTGGTGGTTCAAAACCCTCCACCTCTTGAGGAATGTTGCTAGTGATTTCAGAAGGTGTTGTATCTTCTTCTTCTTGAATTTCTTCAAGATCTACCGCCCTCCCACTGATTTCTTGATTTATGAGACGTTTCTCAAAGAATTCAACATACCTTACAACAACAATTTTGTTTTCAGGTGGGAAGTAGAAATAGTAACCCATCGTTTCCTTTGGATATCCTATAAAGATACACTTAACAGATCTTTGTTCGAGTTTGTCAGGCGTATCTCTCTTCACAAGAGCCTCACATCCCCAGACCTTTAAGTAAGACAAGTTTGGAACTTTTCCATACCACAGTTCATATGGTGTCTTATCTACCTTCTTTGTTGGAACCATATTGAGAATGCGTGTTGCAGACTCTAGAGCATAATCCCAAAAGGATAAAGGCAGAGTTGTAAGATTCATCATAGATCGCACCATATCTAATAAAGTACGGTTTCTCCTCTCAGACACTCCATTGTGTTGTGGTGTGTATAGAGGAGTAAGCTGTTGAACAATTCCGTTAGCTTTTAGATAATCTTTAAACTCTTGGCTTATATATTCGCCACCCCGATCTGATCGTATTGCCTTAATGGTCTTCCCGAGTTGATTTTCAACTTCATTTTTAAACACTTTGAACGTTTCAAAGACCTCATGTTTACTGTAAACGTCTTAAGGCGCATTTTTCTATTTGTCGCCACCGACTATCGAAATAGATATCTACTCACCAGTATGCATTAATGTATTGCACGAGTTGATTTCACTTCAGTTTAAACACTTGACACTTTCAAAGACCTCATGTTAATGTTTAAGAAGATAAACATAACCATAACGACTATAATCATCTGTGAATGCAATGAAGTAGCTAACACCTTGTCTTGACACATGTCTAAGTGGACCACATACGTCAGTATGTATTATTCCAAGAAGATCTTTTGCCCTTTCGTTACGATTGATAATTCACAACTATTGTAATTCCTAAACCATATGGGACTTACTTTATTACAATAATATCTAGTAAGCATGTTTCATCCTATCTATGCCGCGTGTTAACAGGTCTAACCATAACAACGCTAAGTTGTCCAATTTCAAAACTGTAATTATGTAACACTCACCGTCTCACAGAAAATAGTATAATTACCTTGTGATTGCAAATCTACACACGTCTCACGCATAGGTAAAGAGCAATCTACAAGTGTTTTTACAAATTGGATGGCAATAACTTAGTTGAAAAAGGGTATTTTATTTTATGTGTCAAATATGTACGAAGAAGCATGCATACATCTTTGTATCATTGATTTTAATAAAAACTATTACTCAATTTAGTTATTATTACGGTATCACCTATTATCATCGTATCTTATACATAAATAGTGAGACCTTAAAATTAATGATTCAACGTGTTTTCAAATCTAAAGAGTTATGTCTTTTTTCAAATAAATAACACTGTAGTGACATGCCATGGTTCACGGTAACTCCAATTGAACGCACAAAGAAGCGGAGAATCAGGTCAGCGCGAAGCGTATTAAAAACCTGAATTATTTAGGAATGTTGACCACTCCGCCTTAAACTTCTCTTATAGTTTGTTCTAGTGGATGAGCCGTACTTCCCATGAGTCCATAACGTCTAGTTTTATTTATAAAAAAAACTTTAATTTTGGAAACACATTATGAACTATAAATTGCTAGTCTAATCATGGAAGATTTTATATCGGATGTAAGCCGAATCCACTTTTGACTGTTTGCATTATATAGTCCATAATAAATCTTATTTCGATAATCATTAGTCATGTTTATATTTGTTTTCTGAAAAACCCTTTTATTTTCTCATAAGTCAAGAACTTAAAATAAAACATATAAACGTCAACTAAACTAAATAACATTTATTTAAACACACTTAACAATTAAGGCATGCAAACTATTAAATATGATCCTAATTATCCAATAATTTAATCATGTATTTATTTACATAAGGCTCCTTCGTCCTATAAACTCCGGCCACATCCATCGATATAATCGATTGCGTAAGCCTTATATAAATAAATACCACATAGCACATAAATCTTCTAACTATTTTTAGGCCCCATTAATTCATTAATAAGGGTCTTCCCGAATTCTTGAATCATGGATCTTACCAATTAAGAAAATATTTAAATTATGCGTATCTTGATCATATTTAAACAAATCCTTTTAACAAATTAAACAAGATTTTAAATATTTAATATCAATCATGTAAATTTGCATGAATTTTAACATTGGATCCTCTCCCATTACAATTAACAAAACATAAACTGTTAACATTTAATACATTTAAGTTTTATATATAAAATTGCATACAGACCTAGATCACGTCTAATAATTTGTTAACCGTCAAAGATCAAATTTTTAAACAAACATCCACCGCATTAAAATTAATCATGAAACCTAATTGTCCAATTTAAAAAACTTGTAAATAAAAATTCTAATACGATGGCACGTGATACCACGAGTTTGGGTTTAACAATCTAATTAACCATATTAATTACAACAAACACAGTACCAGGCGAATAAAGATAACATGTAGAGATGACATTAAATTAACAAGAAATAAAAGAAATATACCTTTTACACAAACGATAGCACCGTTAAAGGTTAACCGATAAACACCGTCTTCTATATACGCGTATGTATAATGTCACACGCGAAACCACCAAGACCTAAAATAAGATCTCTCTAAGCTTCCACACACAATATGTTTTTAGCAAACAATGAAGTATGCTAGTACTAGTAGTGGTTTAGCAAACGACCACCTCTTCTTACTGAATCATCAACACATAGAGAAACGAATCACCACGGCGGTGATGTAAACATCGCCACAAACTACCCTAAAAGGGTGTTCGTTCGATCGTATAAGAGGGAAGAGGAAAAAACTCGACCCTAAAAGGTTTAATGGGGCGGTCGATTACTAGGAACACAAGGACAATTCTTTTAGGTTTTTAGGTTTTTTAAGACTTGTGAATAATGAAAACCAAAATATATATTTATAGCCTTTGTCTCCTAATCCCACATGAATGTGGTTAGTAACCGATTAGGAGAATGGAAGGGTAAACCGAACCCTTTCATTCTTCGGTTAATTTACTATTAGTCCCTTAACGTTTAACTGACCAATATTTATTTATCGTTTACTATAACACTAGTCAACATTTTTACGTATTAACTGTGCGTCCCCCGTTAGCTTAAATAAATCAATCCGACATATACGTTTTATACAATGGACATATTCCTACAGCTCCCACTTGGACATGTATAAAAGTATAATAACATTGGTAAGCGTCTAGCAACACGCCAATGCTCCCAGATAATTTGAGTATGGTTTCACAAGGCATGAACAAATGATTTATGAATTTACAATCCCTTTGTTTCCGATACCATTGTTAAATTGGATATGGATCAATGTCATTCCATATTTAACGATTATGTTTCTCATATATGAAGTAATCAAGATTACTAAAAATCAATGAGACATATCTCCATGAGTTTTCAGGTACGGCCATACACACATCTGATTATTTCTATGAGGGGCCCAGTGGTATCTTCTTCAACAATTTGAAGGAACAAATTCTATATTGACTACAAGTGTCCAGTCATCATGTGACATAAACCATTCTGACATAGCCCTTATTAGTTACCTTATTCAGGACAACTTAAACTACATCAAGAAGGAATATCCACATATGCTAAACCTACTTGCGTCTCAAGTCTAAGGATTATGTAAATGAAATCACGTACAAGATTCACTTGATGACGTCGATCCATAAAGTGATATTCTTGTGGCGGGGAAATCCAATATTCATCTTATGAATATCATGTGAGTTTGGTGGACTCATCCTCAATATCTCCAATATCACCAATCACTCAGAATTGTCTTAGTTTAACAATATTCCCATATCGTTAATCGACAACGGATTAATTTAGAATAATACATTTATTATTCATGGATTTAAACATGTAAATATAGGACACAATTTATAATATAAAATAACAAAATACCAATGTATCATTATCATAAAATAAAATTGTTTTACATCCCTTATCCAAATACTAAAACACAGATCTACATGAAACTACTAGCTAAACGAAGTCCCATGCTCTTAGCATGTTGAGTAAGCTTTCCTTTCGGTAAAGCCTTCGTAAAAGATATGCTAGATTGTCATCTGTGTGAACTTTAAGAAGGTTACTTCTATGGTAGTGTCTGGCGCCCATCTGAACCCCCGGTTCGTTGGCGATAAGAAGTGCGGCTGAATTGTCGCAAAACATCTTAATTGGTTCGTTTATTGTTGGTACTATACCAAGCCCTGAAATAAACTTCCTAATCCAAACAGCTTCCATCTCTGCTTCTTAAGCAGCTATGTAATTCAGCTTATGTAGCAGGCTTTTAGTAGTACTTTACATGGAGCTTTTCTAATCTACTGCGCTTCCGTTCAAAACGAAACGTATCCTGTCAACGATTTCATATCATTTATATCGATCTCAAATCCAGCATTGCAATAACATTCAACTCTAAGTTTAGCTTTCGGATTTCCACCATAAACCAAGAACATATCTTTAGTATTTCTTAAATACTTAAGAATAAATGAATACCTTGTTTTTAGAAAATGAAACTTTTACTATTTATTTCTAACTTTGCAATTTTATTTACTATTCACATTATTAGGCTAGGAATTGGTATCACTTTTCTTTCAACGACACATCGGCCTCGCCTCCGACAAGAGCTCGCGTACTTATTATGATACCAACCCTAAATATACATCCTCCATCCTTTCTTTCGATGTCACATCGGGAGCGAACCGACAAATGCCCATGTACTTTATTGCGATGGAGTTTGTATATTAATTATTAACACTTAAGGATTTATAACTTGCATCCTTTTTATTCACCAACTACATTTTTTTTTTTGCAAATAGTAAAAATTTCGTTTTTAGAAAACCAAAGTATAAACTCGAACTAAAATTCTTATTTACCAATGATATTGATAAAGCTTTTTTCTCTGAATATGTTGATTAGACTTTTAAGAGTAAAACTCTAATTTGTAAAAATTAAAGAGAACACGTATAATTAATCATTTTAAGAACTCCGGGGAAGAAAAATCACAAGTTATTCTTATAAGCCTTTAAGTTTTCCAAATAAACTTTGTTTAGCATCCTAATTCGCAACCAACACTATCATCTCTTATTCTTCACAAAAAGAAATTTTGCAAATACTTAGCCTATATAAAATCCAACTCGGCATATTTAAAATCTACTTAAGATTAGCACAAGTTCTCATTTACTAATGATTCAAGTCTAGCATGTTTAAAGTCTACCGGCGGATAATAGAGCACAGTCTTTATGTTTGAACGACAAGTTACAAGAGAAGCTCTATTGGTGGTACATTAAGATCGATAGAAGTTATTGATTTAACAAATGCTGCTCGATGTTGACTTAATACTGTCAATAAAATATTTTTACTGCTTGTTTTTGTTAATACTGTTGGCTTCGTGGATGTTTGTACTGCTAAGTTGAGTTTCACAGATGCGTGTTCTTATCATACCTTTTAGCTGGAGGTAACTTATTCGTGCTTATAAATGATTACGAAGACTTTGAAGACTAGCAAAGGTGTGTATTCCTTATGTGCTCAAATGCTCACATTTTTGCGATCACTTATAATGTGTCTCAAGAAATAGGATTTTGTCAAGAGGTTCGATCTACTTAGACTTTTTGGACTCAATATGATTTTGGAGCACATGGATAGTACAAGACATAAGACCACAATTGGGAATATCTATTCTACATCCTTCATCAAATTCGTATACTACAGTTTTCCTTCAATCATGATCATTACATAGAGCCTACATAGTTTTCGAGATTCAAGAATGGTAAACATATTGGTTTCAGGAGAACTTATTGTTAAAATGTTTAAACAACTACATTTAACCCATAACTGAGGGAAGGTCATTACTACTGCTTAGTCCATTGTAAAAACTCTCATTTACACTATTCTACGGCTTGAGTTCATTATTTATGTTGAACTTCATGGAGGGTTAATTTTCGTCAGTAAAGCTGGATTAAAAAGTCTTTATATATGATGTGGGTTTAAGATCCAAGTTGCATACAGTCCCCTAATTGAAATGGAGACAAAAAGGGGAAATGATTATACGAAGACAACTTAAATAGATCCTATGGGTAGTGGCTGGCATGGAGAGTTAACTCTTAAGGGAAGACCTAAGTTTATGGAAACCGTTACCAGTTTACAAGGAAGTGTGTTTCAATCAAGGAGTATGATTACATCCGACACCTTCAGGAGAACTTTGGCTTTATGATGAGGTTCGTACACACTTTGATTGTTTTTGTCACCTTCAAATAGGAAAGATTGTTAGGATTCTAGATTTGATGAGACAAAATAAATAAAAGAATGAAACGTAAGGACTAAATCTAGCATATCAAAATTCTACAAGCTAATGGAGAATTATGAAAATTTAGTCAAAGATTTACAAGATAAAGATTAGGAAAGAATTTAAATTAGTTTAATTGGTTTCCTTATCTTATTGATTTACTTCTTTTGTAAGTCATGATCTCTCCCTATATAAAGAGATCATAGACATAGGTTTTACACATAGTAGAGTCGACTAATGAGAGTCGAATAGTAAAAGGTGTGTGTGTGTGTGTACACCATAGTTAGATAGTTAGTTAGTGTAGCCCCAAGATTGTGTTTGGGGTAAGAGGGAAACGTTTAAATATAAAACCTTGTTTAACAATAATGATGTTTTTTATTTAATTCCGTTGTGCATATTGTTTTCATTGTTATTGTCAATCCTAGATATAAAGATCTAACCAATCTGAGCTTAAAACGATCTTATCAATTGGTATCAAAGCAAGGGGGCTCTTGATCTAGGATCTACAAGGTGTTTTTGGTGTCGTGCTTTTGAAGAAAAGAAGTAGAGTAAAATTGGTGCAATTAGGGTTTTATACAAACCCTAAATCTGTTAACAGGAAGATTAGATTGATGACATCAAGATGGCATGTGAATTACTTGTACATAATGAGGTCCTGTGATTGGCTAAAACCTTA
>BQNB010037984.1:4172-49061 GCA_026074375.1 Tanacetum coccineum | reverse complement strand
CAAATCCTACTAAACAATGTACTAAAAGTTAGTACATTGTTTAGTAGGATTTAAACTGTGATGTAGTAGGATTTGAATTATGATGTAGTAGGATTTTGAACTGTGATGTAGTAGGATTTGAACCGTGATGTAATAGAAAATGAACATTTTTATTAAAAAATAACAATTAAAAGAGATAAATTTTTTATCTTACATGAGTAAAATGCTTAATTATTCATTATGGTACAAAATTTATTGCATTTACATATAGTTTTACAATAAAATTCTCACATATGCATTTCATCAAACACCTTGTGTGCATAAAATATGACTAAAATAGCATTTTCAAAGTGTGATATCTCACTCATACGATGTCGGTTTTGTGTGATTCAAATTGCTGTGTAAAGCCTAAACATAAACCTACAACATTAATGTTTTAAATATTTCGTGATTCGGTTGTTATGATGGACAAAAAATGGGTCGAAAATGGAAAAAAAATCAAGAAAATCAAAATCCATTTAATTACTTAAAAAAGTCGAACGAAATTCAACAAGATTTATATCAATTTAAATAGGATTTAATTCTAAGAATTATGGTGAAATCGGTTTTTTATAAAAGTTTGTCGTTTGAGAGTTATGTCAATTTGAAAATCGAAGTGATTTTTATAAAAACGTGAATATTTACGATTATGCCCATGGCCGAATTTTTTATTTATTGGAGGGGTTGACCGAATTTTTTAAATAAAAAAGGAGGGGGACACTTGTCACCCCCACAATCCTTCCTACCCTTTTTTTAAAACTTTTTTTTTATTTTAACTAAGTGTTTTAAATCAAAATAATATAGTATAAATGTTTTATATATATATATATATATATATATATATATATATATATATAAACCAAACACCCCTTTATATTGTTATTAGCTCCTACAAAATGACAAACCAAACACCCTTTTATTTAATTCCTATTAAACACTAAAACAAACACACCAATTAATTTTTTTTTAAAGTGGAAGTCTACTAGATTTAATAATCCCTTATATAAAGTCCTAATATACCTCAAACCCTTCATAAAACACACACTACATTAACAGTCAAAAAAAAATTCGTCTCTCCCTTCCTTCTCTCTCTGAACAACGAACCAACACAAACACCCACCAATTCATTATCAAAAGTCATCCACCAATTTCAATCGCTTATACATCACTAATACATTAATCCTTATCAATCCATACACTAAAAATCAACATGCAAGATGATTTTTAAAGATTTTATTTTTTATAGGTTTTATTGATTTTGGGTAAAAATCAAGCATCAAGGGTTTAAAAGGAAGTGATATTGCTAGGATTTGGGTAAATACAAGTTGAGGTTTGGTCTTTTTGGCTTGTTTTTGGTTTCGGCAATAAGGGAAAACCCAAAGGGGTTTGTGTGTCTTTGATTTTTTGCAATCTATTGTGTTTGTAAGTATTTTTTAAACCCTTTTGTGTTGATTAATTTTTATGTTGTATGCATGTGTTTAATTTTATACTTGGAATCGATGGATCATTGTGCATGTAGTTTTTTGAGGTTGAATCATTGATTTGGGATGTTAGTGGATTGAGTTAGGCTAGATAGAAGTATTTGTGAAGCATTTGGGATGTGAAAATAAAGTTTAAAGGGGTTTAAAACTACCCATAATAGACCAGAAACTTTAGTGTCGATTTCGAGTGAGTCAAAAAAATTTAATCTAATTTTGGGCTTAAGAGTGTGATAGAGGTCGTCCCTAGCTTCGATTCGATATATCGTGGGTTCCGTAATTATCAAAAATGAAGTTTTTAGAGCAATTTTAAGTTTGAAAATGAGTAAAATAAAAATTCAACACACTTTGTATATAGTGGTTTTGTGCAGATTTTCTTAGGGGCAATTTAGTCATTTCTGTTGAGTTTTAGGTCTCGAGTATAATTAAAAAGTTGTTTAAAATTCCGTTTTAACTTTCCGCGAGGATATCTAAGTCCAAAAACGCATATGAACGGGCCAAAAAGCTTAGAAATAGATACTACATTATTTTAAGAAAAATATGGTTTGTGCAAAATTTTGTAAGAGTATTTTTATCATGTTCGGTCGAGTTTTGGGTCTCGGGTATAACTGAAAAGTTGTCTGGAATGTCGTTTTATGTCAAACGCTAGTATACTCCATAATTAATAACGCATTTTGGCAGGTCGTTTTTATGAGTCAAACTTAGGAAAAACATATATTTTAAAAAGTCAAAATTGGTAAAAAATTAAGAATGATCCTTTAGCGTAGTAGAAACCGTTTGAACTTGAAATATTATAACAATAACTATTTTATAACAAATAAGTCATACTTAAGCTTTCGGTTGTGTCTAAAATCGAATTGGGTATAATGAGTTAGAGTATGGGTGCGTTTGGATGGGTCGATCGTTGTAAATTCAGAATAAGAATATGGGCAGATTTTTGAGTCATTTTGTGAGAGTCATAACTCCATCATTCAGATAGCTTTTATTGATTTTATTGACTCTAAAAATAACTACATAGAGTCTACTTTCCAACCAAAGTGGTTTCAAAAGTTAAAAGTGAGCAGAGGTTAGTCAAAGTGATTTTACGAGATTCATTGTCAAATCTGCGTTTGGGGACAGTTTTCTGGGTTGTGTTTGTGAGGGTAGCAGACATATCAAAACACCTTTTTCATTAATGAAATTGCTACTGTAGGAAGTTCATGATGTATATGATTTTTTGGAATTTTTCTAGATTTTCTTGAGAGGTCTAAATGGGTCTGATCAAGTGAAACTTTCAAGTGGTTACAGCAGGTCCTTTTCCGGACACTTCGAGTCGTCGAATTTTTGAAAAATAGTTAGACATGTCAAACATTTTTGGAAAAAATACAGTAAGTTATTAACACATTGAGGTTGTTAGAAATAGAGTATGGAAGGCGTTTGAGGTCGTTTGGTATTTCTTCAAATGTTGTCAAGTGACTAAGAAAATTGGTCAAAATCAGAAAAAAAACTTAGAATGTATTACTAAGAAGTTGAGGCGCGCACATGGATTCTATGGTATAACATTATACATATGTAGAATACATACATATTTATTTATATGTTCAATTTATGCATTTTTCTTTTAAGTTATATTCTTCTATACGCACACCATTATTATAGGTCGCGGGTGAGATGTTGTCGCCGTTATTTCTATGTTGAATTTCTCGTTCGTTGCTTCTACTTACGGTGAGTTCATATCTCCATATTTTCTCTTTTAATGGTTTTCATAAATTGTTTTCGGGGTGAGAATACATGCTCGTTTTACTAAGTAAACTTATTGTTTTTTACTACTTAAGCGTTATGTGACTATCTTTACAAAAGCTTTTACTTGCTTACTACATAACTTCTAAAACATGTGTGATACATGGTGTTTTCTAATGAACTTATTAAAGCTTGATTTGTTTACTACATGATTTGAGATCATTAAATTCCTATATATGAAAACCATGAGTTTGAACACATTATTTGTTTTACTATTGGACACAAGTGTTTGAAATTGTATGCTATCCAGATTATTGCCTGAATATTATTGTCTAAGTTACCGCATTACCATTTAAGTCCGTACCAATCATGAATCGTTAATTGCTAATGTAGCAAGCGCGAGTGTTATGGATAGATCTATTGGGACTGACAATCTCCGCCTTGAACTTCTGGTCACAAGTTGACCATGGTGCATTTAACATTGTGAGGACAGTTAGGTTGTTGGCAAGCATCTTATATTTTCTCAGAGGCACAAAACTAGTTAAGGTTTCGGGTAATGAGCTTAGTGCAATAATACATGTTTTGGACTACTGAATTCGTTTCGTAGTTTACCATTACTTAAATCTTGTGGTCCACTACTGAATATTACTTGATTTATTGAATTACTACTTGGATTTCGGAAATAATATTTTGAAATGTTGTAACGCTACTTTTCTTACTAAAATATTACTTGAATTATTTCAATAATGCTTTTACTTAAACCTATGAATTCGCCAACATTATTGTTGACGTTTTGCGTGTATTTTCTCAGGTTATTATTTTGCTAGCTGAGCATTGAGAGCATTCGAGTTGCGCGTATATATTTTGAAGGCTTTATAATTTGAGTACCATTCGACAAACGATTTAAAAAAGTTTTCTATTTCATTGAAAATGGAACTGTTGTAACTCTGATATTTTATAAAAATTATTAAATGGTTGACTTTTTAAAACATCTCACTTAGAGTCGTTTTATGTAACTTGTACTTTATGCTATGAAGTAGCACCCCAAGTAGTATTCCGCTGCGTTGTAATTTTTGGGGGTGTTACACCCGCAACTGCTGACGAATTTTCAATTAAAGGAAATCATTTGACCCTCGTCAAAGGAAACCAATTCGATGGTATAATTAAAACGACCCTCACAAACACATTCACGAATTTCTCTCTGTGTGTGTGACATGTTCAAATACGGAGCAACCAAAAATGAAGCAGTCCGACTTATTATGTTTCCCCTCACTCATTGGAGAAGAAAAAACATGATTGGATGAACTTAATGAAGGAACTATTGAATCCTGGGACGAACTTCAGACAGCTTTTATAAGCCGATTCTTTCCCCCATCTCTATTCGACTGACTTCTCAAAGAAATCTGAGGATTTTCCCAACTCAAACACGAAACTCTAACTGATGAATGCCTTCGTATGAAAGAATTACTCAGAAATTGCCATGGACATAATTTAACCAAAGGCAATATCATTAAAATCTTTTATCACGACCTTAATGAAATAACCCAAGAAGCTCTAAATGCCGCAGTTGGAGGCATCTTGATAGAACTAAAACACGTGATAGTTCTTAGATCGTTTAAGCTCAGATTGTTTAGATCTTTATATCTAGGATTAATAACATTGATAACATATTTTGCACATCAGAATTAAAACATAAAGAACAATGTTATGAACAAGGTTTTACCATATAACACTCCAAGCCCCAATATTATTTGATCAGAATAATACGGTTACATCAATGAACTGTAACAAGATCAAATTACCTTGACCTTGAGGCTACACCACACAAACTAGACGTCTAAAATCTTGAGATACACACATGGAATACACACACACACACGTTTAGGTACAAGAACTCACGACTTGTACACCTAAACCTAATAACCTGTATCTCTTTATATAATAGAGATATTAGGTTTTACAAAGGATAAGTATTAGGAAACAACTAAATCTTCCTAACTTTTAAATAATCTTCTGTAATCTTCCATCATTTGAAGAATTTCTCCTTTGTCTTTTAAGTCCTTCATCTTTCATATGTTTTGTCTTATCAACTCAAATATAATTCCCAACACATCTTCCTCTATAAAACCCCAAATCAAGCGTATCAACTTCTCGCAGACAAAGTCTTACTTAAACTCGATTGGGCTAAAAACCAAAAACCTAAGATTCTTGTTCGTAAAACTATAGCTTTCGCCAATAAAGGCAGAAGTAATTCTGATACTAACAAAATTATGGCAAGAATGAATGCCATGACCATGAAAATGGATGCTTAGTACAAAGAATTGAAATCTTGTACCAAATGCAATCACTGTGGAGGTAATCACTCAACCGTAGATTGTAACGATGATGACACACCCATGTCTCGCGAAGAAGAATCGAAATTTATGAAAACCTTTCGACGTACCTGTTTTTACAATGATTATCGTGACCGTGACTCAAATCGTGATAATTGGCGTTCAAGCGGAAGACCTAATTACAATCGAGACTATTACCGACCAAATACCAATGATAAACCCGACCTTAAAAAAACAATTAAGCGATTTCATAAAATCTCAACAATCAACAAACACTTTTGTTAAAGAAACCTTCATCGACCTAAAAACCAAATTAGAAACAACCACCAAAAACCATCAAGCCTCAATCCAAAGTTTAGAAGCAAAGTTTGACAGACTCGCTGACAAGCATTCTGCTCAACCTTCTGGATCTCTTCCAAATAATACTCAACCGAACCCTAGAGGTAACTTATCTAAACCATACCAACCACCCTAAGCTTGAAACGATCAAGTAAATGCCATATACACAATAAGTGGTAGATCCTATGACCCATCCACCAACCCTAATAATTCTCAAAATCAAAACGATTCCCAATATCCTGTTGACTTCAATAGTGATGATGAAGATGAAGAACCGACACCTTAATCTCAAACACCAAAACCAAACAAAGAAGCAGCTACCCTCAAGCTATATAAACCAAGAATCTCATATCCTCAACGCCTTCAAAAAGAGAAAATGGAAGCACAATATGGAAAATTCCTCGATATGATTTGTGTTGTTCAAATCAATGTGCCTCTTGTCGATGTCTTTGCAAGAATGCCAAACTATGGCAAGTTTCTTAAAGAACTTGTTAGTAACAAACATAAGTTAGAAAAATTCTCTTCAGCTTTTGTTAGCGATGAAAGCTCAGCTATCATTCAAAACAAAGTTCCACCCAAACTCGAAAACCCCATAAGTTTCCTTATTTCATGTACCTTCAGCAAAAACTTCTCTTGCAATGCCTTGACCGATCTTGGCGCTAGCATCAATCATATGCCATATTCTCACTATGCAAAATTATCTCTCAAAACTCTCAAACCGACTAAAATGAGCGTGAGATTATCAGACCGATCATTCTAATACCCTATTAGAATAGCTGAAAATATGCTAGTCAAAATTGGTAAATTCACTTTCCCTGTAGATTTCATTATTCTCGAAATGGAGGAAGATAGCAAAGTTACTCTTATCTTAGGAAGACCTTTCCTACATACCGCAGATGTCGTTATTCGTGTAAAACAAAAACAACTCAATCTTGGAGTTGGTTTCGAACGTATGGTCTTTTCTATCGATTCCGCGATGAAACATTCCTATTCAAATGATGATCAATGTTTTAGTATTGATGTCATTGATGAATCTTAGAAGAAGATTTCAATGCTCTACTCGATGAAGGAAGTTTTTACTTCATCGAATGAACTACTCTAGAAGATAAAATCTTTGCTGAGTTCGATGAATTCATAACCATGAATATCGAAGAAAACACTGAACCCGAAATCAATGAAGAAGAAATACCCTTTGAAAAAATCGCATTCGATACAGATTATAAAATCAAGAAATCTCTTGATGAACCTCCTACGGATCTTGAACTCAAACCTCTTCCTGATCATCTAGAATACGCATTCTTGGAAGAACATTCTCTTCTTCTTGTGATCATTTCATCCTAACTTTCTGAACAAAAAATAAATAAGCTAATCTCTGTTCTTAAAAAACACAAACAAGCTTTTTCTTGGAAAACAATAGACATTCCTGGTATCTGTCCATCTTTCTGTAAACATAAAATTCAACTTCTAGAAGACAAAAAACAGTTGTTAAAAAACAAAGACGATTAAATCTAAATATGCAAGAAGTAGTTAAAAAGAAATAGTTAAACTCCTCGATACATGTATTATATATCCAATCGCAGATAGCCTTTGGGTAAGCCTCATCCACTGTGTACCAAAGAAATGTGGTATCACAGTAGCCACAAACGAAAAAGATGACTTGTCCCAACAAGAACTATTATAGGCTGGCGAGTTTGTATCGTTTGTCGTAAACTCAATGAAGCAAACATGAAAGATCACTTTTCGTTGCCATTCATGGATCAAATGTTAGAAAGACTCGCAAGAAATAAATACTTTTGTTTCCTCGATGGTTTTTCTGGATATTTTCAAATTCCAATCGGCCCTATGGATCAAGAAAAAAAAACCTTCACTTACCTTTATGGAACATACGCTTATAGGTGAATGCCTTTTGATATATGCAATGCACCCGCTACTTTTCAAACGTGCATGTTAGCAATCTTTCACGACATGATAGAAGAATCTATATAAGTATTCATGGACAATTTCTTCGTCTTTGGAAACTCTTTTGATAATTGTCTCCATAATCTCGATAAAATGCTCAAAATGTTGTAAAGATGCAAGTCTTGTCCTTAATTAGGAAAAATTTCACTTCATGGTTAAAGAAGGAATTGTTCTTGGACACAAAGTAACCAGAGCAGGACTTGAAGTTGACAAAGCCAAAATCAACTTAATCTCTAAACTTCCACCCCCCACTAATGTGAAAGGCATTAGAAGTTTTTTAGGACATGCCGGATTTTACAAATGTTTCATTAAAGACTTCTAAAAAACTACATGTCCTTTAACAAAATTGCTTGAAAAAGATACTCCATTCGATTTCGATGATGAATGTCATAAAACATTCAATTCATTAAAAGAAAAACTCACGTTCACTTTAGTAATCATGAGCCTGAATTGGAATCTTCCATTCGACCTAATGTGTGATGCAAGCGATTTTGCAGTTGGAGCAGTCTTAGGACAAAAAGATGGAAAACATTTTCACCCCATCTATTTTGCAAGTAAAACTCTAAATGCAGCTCAGCAAAATTATACAGTATCAGAAAAAGAACTTATGGCTGTAGTGTTTGCATTCCATAAATTAAGACCCTATCTTGTGTTATCCAAAAGAGTTGTTTACACCGATCACTCCGCTCTTAGACACCTCTTCAAAAAGCAAGATGCTAAACCACGTCTCATAGGTTAGATATTGAAATAAAAGATAAAAAAGGTACAAACAATGTTGTCGCGGATCACTTATCATGAATTGAGAATGATGAGACAAGTGATGAAGACGATGATATCGATGATAACTTTCTTGGCGAAACCCTTATGAAAATTAGTACCAAAGAAATACCATGGTTCACAGACTTTGCAAACTATTTGGTAGGAGACATTATACCTAAAGGGATGACGTATAAAAAAACAAATTCTTCTCTGATATAAAAAAACTACTTTTGGGAAGAACCACATCTTTTCAAAGTATGTCCCGACGGTATGATTAGACGTTGTGTCTCAGGACTAGAAACTCGTACTATCTTAGATCAATGTGACGCTGTCAAAAAACTAGAAATATATCCAAAAGAGGTGAAATGCCATTAAATAGCATTCAGGTATGCGAAGTTTTTCACATCTGGGGTATATTTTATGGGACCGTTCCCAAAATCATACAAATTTAAATATATCTTAGTTGCTATAGATTATGTATCTAAGTGGCCTGAAGCCCAAGCTCTTCCGAAAAACGACGCTAAAGTTGTTGTCACATTTCTTAAAACATTATTTTGCCGTTTCAGAATGCCCAAAGCCCTCATAAGCGACAGAGGAACTCACTTCTGTAACAAATTATGGAAAAAACAATGAAAAGGTATGGTGTCACTCACCGATTCTCTACATCCTATCACCCTCAGACGAGCGGCCAAGTTGAAAATACAAACAGGGCCCTAAAAAGAATCCTTGAAAAACAGTAAAAGACAATCCCGCTGTTTGGTCAAGAAAATCGATTATACTTTGTGGGCCTTTAGAACCGCTTACAAAATACCAACCGGAACCACACCTTATAAACTTCTATATGGAAAAAACTTCCACTTACCATTTAAAATTGAACACCGTGCATATTGGGTACTTAAAAACTGTAATCCTGATCTCACCGCGGCTGGTGAGAAAAGAATGTTTCAACTTCATGAATTAGACAAACTCCACCATCAGTGTTCTTCAACATAGTTAAGATCAATACACATATAATCTAGACAGACTTTTCTATCATTATTATCTTTCATTTCAAGAAGAGTGTGTACCTTTGTCATAAAGATCTTTACCCATTCACCATTTCTGGCACCTTCTTTGCTGACATCATCATTTTATTCAGCTAGTGCCATGAGTACTTTTACTTCCACCATCTCATTGTCATCTGATGATACTTCTCCATCCCATTCATAGGCTTCAGCGATAAGACCTTTGTTCTTTACCATAGAGGCTTTTGAGGCTGAAGAGCTTGAACTCAAGAGAGCCAATTTAGTCTTAACTTTGTTGTATTTGGCTTCAAAGTCTTTGGTATGTCTTAGTTCAGGTTTGTGATGTGAAGAACTAAGAGGTTTTGGTTGAAAGGGTGACTGATATGTGGAGACTGAAGTTTTTGACCAGCAGTCTCTTGCAAAGTGACTCTTCTTGCCACATTTGTGACATTCAGTTTTATTAGAACAAAAAATATCCAAAATCACCAACTCCCCCTCAAAAAAAAAAAATCAAATAAAAAAAATCAAAAAAAAAAAAAAAAAAATAAACGACCCAAAAAGAAACAAACAAAACCCACATCAAAAAAACAACCCAAAAACACCCATCACGCAAAACACAAACAAAACAAAATCATAAATAAAAAAAAAAAAATAAAAATCACTACACCCCAAAAAAAAAAAAAACCCCCCCCAAAAAAAAAAACAAAAAAAAAAAACACTAAATCTTCCACCCCCACCTACCACCAAAAAAAATAAACCCCATAAAAAACCCACCCCGCAGCCGACATCACTACCACTCAACAAAAAAAAAAACCATAACGTCCGAACCAAACAAAAAAATAACCAAAAAAATAGTTCCTTGTTAAAAAAAAAAAAAAAAAAACAGAAAACCAATAAAAAAAAAAAAAAAAAAAAAAAAAAAAAAACAAAAATCCAAAAAAAAAGAAAAGAAAAAAAATCAAAAAAAAAAAAAAAAACAAAAAAAAAAAACAAAAAACAAAAAACTTTAAAACACAAACTCCTAACAAAAAAAAAAAAAAACAAAAAAAAAAAAAAACAAGAAAAACCCCCCCCAAGAAAAAACAAAAACAAAAAATCAAACCAAGAAAAACACCAAACCCCTACTCAAATAACAACACACCCCAAAAAAAAAGCAAACCAAAAAAAAAAACTCACAAAAATACTTCAAAAAAAAAATCAAAAATTAAAAACACCCGACCATCACCTAAAAACACACTAGTAAAAAATAAAAACCAGAAAAAAACAAAAAAATAAAAAAAAAATAAAAAAAAAAAATAAAAAACAAAAATTAAAATATAAAAAAAAAAAAAAAAAAAACCCGTAAAAAAAAAAAAAAAAAAGAAGAACACTCACTCACAAGCCAAATAAAAAAAAACGCTAAAACCGTTTTATCCACATAAGACTCAATACACTCTCCGCAACATATATGTAAAAAAATATAAGATAAATAAAAATAAATAAA
This sequence comes from Tanacetum coccineum, assembly GCA_026074375.1. Lineage (NCBI taxonomy): Eukaryota > Viridiplantae > Streptophyta > Magnoliopsida > Asterales > Asteraceae > Tanacetum > Tanacetum coccineum. The sequence goes on along the minus strand of BQNB010037984.1, from coordinate 37,969 downwards.
AACAAAAATTTAGTACAACAAAAAAAACCAAAAAAAGCAAAAAAACCACACAAAAAACAACTACAAAACCCTTACCCAATCAACTAAAAAAAAAAAAAAAAAAAAAAAAAAAAATACAAAAGCCCCAAACACAAAAAACCCCCCCCCAAACACCCACTAAAAAAAAAAAAAAAAAAAAAAAACAAAAAAAAAAAAGCAACATCATAACCAGCACAAAAAACAAACTAAACACCATAAAAAAAAAACAAACAAAAAAAAAAAAAAAAACCAGAAAATAAACTTCTCCATCAAAAAACCCCAAAAAAATCGAAATCTCCCCAAAAAAACCCCTCCTACTCACGCCCTCCCACACCACCTCTAAAAAACCACCAACCAAAAAAAAACATCAACCCAAAAAAAAAAAAAAAATGCCAAACATACAAAAAAAAAAATCTACACTCCCAAAAAACCCACACACTCACAAAAACAAAAAACCCCATAAACCTCCCACAATAAAAAAAAAAACACTAAAAAGTCACAACTACCCCTAAGACCACACTATACCAATCCCCATCCCCCACAAAATCAAATAAAAAAAAAACCAAAAAAATCCCAACCACCAACACCACCCTCTCCGACTTCCACAAAAAAATAAAAAAAAATAAAAAAAAAAAAGAAAACAAACACAAAAAAAATCAAAAACACACACCAAAGCCAAAAAAAAAAAAAACACCAATAAACAAAAAATAACAAAAAACAACAAACCAAAAAATAAAAAACCAAAAAAAAAAATAAAAAAAAAAAAAAAAAAACCCTACCCACCCCACAAAAAAAAAACATAAAAAGAATACCAAAAAACACTCCCTAAAAAACCCCCTTACCTCCCACCAAAAACAAAGACACCAAAAAAACACTACAACACCATCAATCACTCACACGACCCACCCAACCCAACTATAAAAAAGAAAACAAAAAAAAAAACAAAAAAAACCCCTCCTCCATCTGCCCTTCCATCACCCAATAATAAAACAAAATAAAACAATCACCCACCCAGTAGTTACCTTACCAGAAAAAAAACCCCACCTATAAAACTTACAGAGAGCATAAAAAAAAAAAAAACTCCATAAAAAAACCCACAACACATAACTCTCCCTATAATAAATCCAAAAAAAATAAAAAAAAACACCCACACTCCAAAAAAAAAAAACCTCCAATAAAAAAAAAAGAAAAAAGAACTCCTACCATATCCCCAAAGAAAACAAAAAAAAACCAAAAGAAAAAAAAAAAAACAAAAAAAATAAAAAAAAACAAAAAAAACACAAAACTAAAAAGAAAAACCCCAAAAAAAAAACAGACAAAAAAAAAAAAAAATTAAATAAACAAAAAACAATATAAAAAAAAATAAAAAAAAAACCACCAAAAAAAAAAAAAAAAAATAAAAACAAACACATAACGAAAAAAAATGCCACACAAAATGACTTGTCGCCAACACCCACCCGTCATCTGACACACCCCCCCCCAACAACACATCACACACCCCCCCACCAAAATTTGCCTCCCCCCCACAATCACCAAGTAAGTACCTGACGGTATGATAGACTCTGTTTCTCATGCCTAGACACTCCTTACAACAAAGATCCAAGTGACGCTGACAAAAAACTAGACCATAACCAAAAGAGGTGAAAGCCATAAATTATGCAATCAGTGATAAGCGAAGTAATTCACACATTGAAAAATAAATTAATTGGCACCGTTCCCAAAATCAACAAATTTAAATAATCTTAGTTCTAAATATTATGTATCTAAGTGGCCTGAATCCCAAGCTCATCCGGAAACCAACGACCTAAAGATGTGTCACATTTCTTAAACATTAATTTGCCGTTTTCAAATGCCCAAATCCCTCATAAGCGACAGAGTAAACACACTATCTGTAAACAAGAATAAGGAAAAAACTATTGAAAAGGTCAATTGTGTCACTCACCGAGCACCTACATCCTATCACCCACTGACGAGCGCCCAAGTTGAAAAACAAACGAAGGGCCCTAAAAAGACCTTGAAAAACAGTAAAAGACAATCCCGCTGTTTGGTCAAGAAAATCGATTATACTTTGTGGGCCTTTAGAACCGCTTACAAAATACCAACCGGAACCACACCTTATAAACTTCTATATGGAAAAAACTTCCACTTACCATTTAAAATTGAACACCGTGCATATTGGGTACTTAAAAACTGTAATCCTGATCTCACCGCGGCTGGTGAGAAAAGAATGTTTCAACTTCATGAATTAGACAAACTCCACATCAGTGTTCTTCAACATAGTTAGGCAACAATACACATATAATACTAGAACAGACTTTATCCTATCACTAAATATCTTTCATTTCAAGAAGAGTGTGTACCTTTGTCATAAAGACTTACACCATTTCACCATTTCTGGCACCTCTTTGCTGACAACATCATTTTTATTCAGCTATTCCATGATACTTACTTCCACCATCTCATTGTCATCTGATGATACTTCTCCATCCCATTCATAGGCTTCAGCGATAAGACCTTTGTTCTTTACCATAGAGGCTTTTGAGGCTGAAGAGCTTGAACTCAAGAGAGCCAATTTAGTCTTAACTTTGTTGTATTTGGCTTCAAAGTCTTTGGTATGTCTTAGTTCAGGTTTGTGATGTGAAGAACTAAGAGGTTTTGGTTGAAAGGGTGACTGATATGTGGAGACTGAAGTTTTTGACCAGCAGTCTCTTGCAAAGTGACTCTTCTTGCCACATTTGTGACATTCAGTTTTATTAGTTGCTTTTGCACTGCTGAAACTTTGAGTACCTTTCTTGAAGAGTCTTTTAGATTTTGTTAAAAGAGCTCTTGCTTGGTATTCTTCCTCTAGATCATTCAGATACCCATGACTGCTTCTTGTATCCTTTTCATCATCAGGACTATCTTGAAAGTCCTGGACAATAGATGAAGAGAAAAAATCAGTTGATAGAGGTGTTGCAGAGACAAGAGATTTGTTCTTTTCAGTCTCATAAATATTGTCTATAAGGTTTTCTTCATATTTGAGTTTACTAAATAGAGAAGCAAGCTCAGAATCTTTCACATTCTTTGTGTTTATAAGACTTTGGAAAAAACTTAGCCACTTCTTTGGTAACCCATTTATAAAACCAGTATTTATCTCAAGCTTTGAAAGTTTGATGCCATCATTTATTAACTCATTCATCAAAGCTTTATATCTGGTGAAAGTTTGTGTTAGAGATTCACCTTCTTTAAATTTGAAGGTGTTATAGCATAATTTCAGGTCCATGGCCTTACTTTCTTTCACATCAGAGGGGGCCTCATGGTATAGTATCAGGTCATCCCATGTTGATTTAGCTGTTAAGTAGTTTATGACAGAATTCATTTGGTCATCTAGAAGGACAAACATGATGAGACTTTTGAGTCGCTGATCTAAGTTAGCAGCCTTTCTCTCATCTTCAGTCCATTGATTTTCTGGCTTCCTTTGACTAGCTGTCATAGGGACAAACAGACCGTTTTTGATGATATTTTCAAATTTAGGTTCAATACCAATAATGTGGCACATAAACCTCTTTTTCCAGTTGGTGAAATTTTCCACCTCTAGTACAGGAGCAACATTAAGTTGGCTACCCCTATACTCAAGAGTTTGTGGTACCTCTACTACTGCCATTTAAGATGGATCTTGATTTTAAAAATCTTTGAGCCTTTATATAACATTTTTTATGAGATTTTATAAACCAAAAGGCTTTGATACCACTTGTTGGTCCCTTGGAATATGATATAAGGTTTATCAACTTTAAACTAATCAGATTCCATAGCAACAAAGTGAGTTTTAAATAAATATATATAAACAATATAAAGAACAAGTTTAAAACACACAGAAGTGCTTTTCAACGTATATACTTTTATTAGAATCAAATAAAGAATCTATAACACACCTTGTTTGCGGAATAGCAAGGTGGTTGAATGACAATTGGGGTGTTATCTCCTTCGAACTTAAACTTTAACCTATGTTAAGAGTTTAAGAAAACAAACTTGTTATGACCAAAACTGAAGCTTTAGCTTTCAGTGGTACGAGTCAGTTTGTTTGAGAGATAAATGAACTCTTCAATGTGTTTTCACATTAATTGGAAGAGATAACATTTACTCTGAGAATCTCTTTCCTTTTATAGGCAAAGAGATTAGGGTTTACAAGTTAACCTTGTACGCGTGTCACACATCTAATGGGTGGATGAGATAACATTAAATGTTGACATGCTTTAGAGTGCCAGGTATAGTCCTTTAAGGAAAATTGAATATACTTCTCTGCTAACTTTAGAAGCACCTTTTCCAAGGGAGATTGCTTTATTCCTTTTGGCATAAAGCAATCCTATTCCCGCCTTGTAAACCTTCTAGAAGTGAAACTTATGTTTCAGCTTCTTTAAGGATATAGACTACGTTCAGCTTGGAATTGTCAACCAAAACTGAAGCTCCAACCAAGGGCATTCTTCAGTTTTTGTACCGCTGCATACACTGAAGTGAAGATACTTCCCAATCTTCTAAGGACCTGAAGAGCTGATGCTGAAGGAACTTCAGCATCTCAAACTAAACTACTTCAGCTTGAGTAACTTAGGGGATTTTATGTTTAAATCTACTGAAAGACTAAAGGGCTCAGGAACTGAACCCAACAGCATTGGGTTGGTTCTACCTTTGTTAGAACCCGGTATTTAGCTTTGTACCGATAAAATGTGTAAGCGACGTTGTGAGGCTTCTCCGCCGGTTAAAGAAGATTGGTGACTAGTGTTTCCGAACTCTCGAGTAGGTGACTCGGAGAGTGGAGTATGGCAAAGAATGTGTCCTTGTAGCCTAACCACTATAAACGCTTGTGTCCCGGTTCTATCTTTTCTTAATCTCGCTTTACTTTAGTTCATTACAAAAAAAGTCATTTCACCACACTTTTAAAAGTGTGTAAAATATAATGAGTTTGTTTACATTTATAATTGTGTAAAAGTTTGTTACATAAATAAGTGTGAACAAATGTTGAAAAACAAAATAGTTTTCACACCTATATTTGTTGCAAAAAAAAAAATCTACACTTTTAAGTGTGAAAAAAACCATAATTTGTCCACACTTTTAACGTGGACCTCATTTGTAACACCAAAATCCTCCCTTACTCTTGTGTGAGAAGTGTTGAGGATTTGGGTGTTAAAAATGAGGGTTCACACTTGAAAGTGCGAACAAATTATAGATTTTTCCAAACTTAAAAGTGTGAATTTTTATTCGCAATAAATATAAGTGTGGAAACCTTTACTTTTTTAAAATTTGTTCACACTTATTTATGTAACTTTTTTTACACATTTATACGTGTTAATAAACTCAAAATTTTTTTCACACTATTTAAAAGTGCGGTAAAATGGATTTTTTTTAGTAGTTGTACTTTATACTTATTTCTTATCTCATACAAGAATGAATATCATCAACTTCACATAAACTCAAACTAATTTTTTGAAAAGAAAATTTTAATCATAAAAATTATTCAACCCCCCTTTCTAATTTTTCACAATTATGTTTCGTCATAAACACAATACCAACAGAAAGCTCTCACTTCTGCGACCACACACTGATGTTTACGCTCAAGAAATAGGCTTCAAAGACTGGCCCGAAAGCTGCGCGGGTGGGATTCAAATTTTTCATAAATGACGAATCGCAAATACCTACCACCGCAAGAAAATTGAACGAGCTGCCGTTTCTAGACTACTGAATTTCATTAGAGATCACATATATAGCTTTTGAATTTCGACATGCCATATCATATTTAAACACAAACACACACACCCTCACCACCACCGATTTCTATTTTTTTTCTCCTTCACGCATAGTCAGTCAGTAGACCTCCGTAGCAAAGCATCATGTGTGATCAAGCCCCCTTTTAAGTGTAAAAAAATATTACCCTCGGTCTTTAAGTTAGCCTAGTGAACAAAGATAGCATGCATGTTCAAATATATTAATATTACTCATACTGCAATTAAAAACCCTTTAAAGAGATGCACTGACCAGACCATGTAAAAAGAAGATAATATGATACTCTTGACAAGCAATAAAAAGTGTGTAGGAGTAGTGAAACACAAACCGTACACAGTGGTGTGCTAAAAAAGTAAAGCAAAAACAAAAGCATTTATAATACATAGATCTTCATGATCTTGTTAGATTTCATCTTCTTACTACATATTAAAACACTCCATTTTAGCTTACATCATCATACCCATTAACCAAAACCATACTAGTACTAGTACTAGAAAACAAACAAACCACACAAACCCTACTCACTGCAAACTAAACAGTAAGCCATTGTAAAGGTATGGTCATCCATCTTTACTCTTCACACAACCAAAAGCAACATATTTTCTTACTACTTTATATTCTCACATTCATTTTCATATTCATATTCATATTCACATTCTCCCAAAAATGGTTAAAAAAGCAACACTCTTTTTCTGTTTCTTGGTTTTTGATCAAATGGGATCATACCCTTCATCATTATTCTACTAAGACTAATCCTATTTCATTTTCAAATGGGAATCAAGATTTCAGATGTGATGATTGCAAGATTTTGGTATTTTAGGGAAAGAGATAAAGAGTAGGGGGAAATGGGGCCCTTTTATTTCAGGTTAAAGCCTGCCAATAAAAATGAGTGGCACTGCACCATTCAAGGGGAAGACCCCCTCCTCTCTCTCATTATTCTCATTTCTCATTTATTGCATCTTTTTGTAGTATCCAAGTGATCATAAACATTTAAAAAAAAAGTATACATTTTACAAACAGATAAGTATCTTTTAAGGTAAAGTTCTCTCACAAGGATAAAGAAAATCAGGTCTCGCAGTAGGCTCGTTATTATCTATGTGAGGAAAAATAAACTTTAGAGAATTTTTTTCCTTTTACAAACAGACGTGGTAAACGGACATGATTTTCTTTGTTTAGGTTGTTTAAGGGAACACGAGCTTTTTGACTCACGTATACACAGCTTTACCAGGTTAATTCCGGGTCAACTCTTCCCTATAAGGGTATTACGGAGTTATCCAACATTAATGTGATTCTATCTAAAATGTGTGAAAAAAATTGAATCAATGTTGGATAACTACCTCAAAACCCTTATTCAAAACCCTTAGGCAAAACCCTCTAAGCACTTCTAGTATGAAAAAATCGAATCAATGTTCTGTACTTTTTGTTAGTTTAATACTTTTGAATTGTTAAATTTTATAATTTTTATTTTGAATTTTTCGTTTTACAGTTTTATAATATAAACAAAATTAAAAAAATAAAAAACTAAAAAACATAAAAAAAAAGTACAAATGACTTTTTAGAGGGTATTAGTAACATATCCCTTCCATAATATAATTTCATGTAGTAAAATTCTACTACTCTCTCCTCCCCCTGTTCTTTTGGCTTTATGAAAACAGAAAGCAGCCTTTCTTTATATGCTTTTAATGGGTTACTCATAACACAAACCCACAAGTGACCTTCATTTTCATGACCATTTTGTCTTGTACACTTTAGAAAAAAAACCTGTGGGTATTCTTGTGTTTGCGTGTGTGATTCAACATGGAATAGTATTGATGATCAATGATCATGATTCTTTACTCAACTTTCTGTTTCTTGGGTTCTGTTAAATCATTGAAATAAATATCTTTTTTTCACTCCATGCAAGTTCTTTATTTACTTATTTCTTACCTTTTTCTTGTTTTTTATTGGTTTAAAAGTAATATCCTAAAAACTACAACAACCATAGGCCACATGTCTCTTTATATAACACTGTTTTCATAACTTCACTGCTTTGTATTTTTAAAGGGAAATTTGATATGAGTTTTTCTTTGTACACCAACTACATTGTTTGAGGGAAGCTAGCTAGTTGTAGAGTTTGCTAGTTTGCACTTTGCAGGGGTCAAGTGTCAACACCTCAAACATCATCAAGGGATATCCCATTCACATCCCATCTTTTCTTGACTTGAAAACTTTTATAAAAGAAGGGTCTAAAAGAATCAGAAAATATATATATATATATATATATATTTTAATCTTTTGGTAGAAGAGGGTAGGTTACTGTTTCTTCTTCATCTTCAAATGTTTGCAAGGTTAGTTTACTTGCATTATGTTTATATCTTCTTTATTTTGACCTTGCAATTGTGAAAATGCATAATTGATGTTTAGTAAAAGCTAACTCATATCATATATCCTCAAGCAAAACTCACTCTTGCTTTAGCTTTCTTTTTGTGTTATTCTTAAGGTTTGATTGTTGGTATTCCATAATGCTAAGGTGTAGCTTTTGGAAGTTTTAACCAACAGTTTTTATGTTAGACCTACCAGTCCTTGCAAAAAGTTTCAAGTATTATAGGCTTGTAGCAATTCAAAGCTTAATCTGCATTGTAATTGGTCTATTTGTAGCACATCATCATCAAGATAGAAATGTGGGCAGATGTGGTTAATTGTGGATAGCTGTGGTTAAATTCACTGAAAGAAATCTTGATATTAAAGATGAAGAAGCTTGACATTTATTATGGTAATAAGTACTGTAATAAGATAGGCCAATATATTAAATAGTATTTTGGAATTATTTCCACAGGGATTTGATAGTGAGTGTTGAGCTTTGAGAAGTCACTTCTTGCCAGTGAAAAAGCTTAAATTCCAACTAGGAAATTGGAATGTGTCTTGTTGCTTATCTTTTTGGTGCACCATTTTTGTTTCTTCCTTTGTTTGCTACTGTTTTGATACAGTTAATCTTGGGTGTTTAGCGACTTTTCGACAAACATTATTGAGTTTAAATGGCTGCCTATAAATTGATCTTAAACTTGTGTGTTTCTTTGATCTTCTAGGTAAACACTTGTTGGAATTTGAATCGATTTCGTTCCACTTTGATCATGGAGAACAATGGATTCAATATGCCAATGGGTATGGTTAATGAGAATCTCATCATGCAAGATGCAAACTTTCAGTCACCAGCCATGATTCCATATGCTCAAAAACCATTTCTTGATCAAAACCACCAACACAACCACCAAATGATGTCTGGATTTCCCATGACTTCAATGTTCCCAAATGAACCCATAAACGGCACGGAACATCTTGGAAGTAATTTCCCTTCAATTGGTCATATGGATGTTCCTATTTCAGCCACTGCTCTAGCAGCGCTTCTTGCTTCAAGACACAGTCAACACGAAAGCTTAAACTGCCCTCCCTTTAGTCAAAATCTTGAATTTCCAAAAACTTTAGTCCCCAACAATTATATCCCTGATGCAATACCAATACCATTGTCTTTTAACGCCTCTCAGAATTATGGATATGATGGGACACTTGATGATATGAGCAGGAAATGGGAATTTAACAAGTTTTTTACACCTACAACCGAACGAATGGCACTTGATGCACTTCCAAACAGTTGTGCGAGTTCAGATGGTAATGAGTTATCTTTAAGTCTTGCTACTTGTTCTAACATGAGCAATCTTTCTTTGCATAGAAGACAATTAGGAAGTGTAGAACAAGCAAGTTCTTGCAATAGTGAAAGTGTCCCTTTAGGGTTTGATTCTAGCACTAATAGGCCGATTCAGGTTTTGCAAAGTTCATCTGGATCAAATGGGTATCTTCATATGATGCAAGAAATCCTTACGGAGATCGCAAGCTATTCGCTTGGAAATCTTGACCACGTTAGCTTTAAGCAGATTTGTTCTGGTGATTTTTCGGATAGAAGTAACAATTTCGAAGATCGATTCATTCCAGCATTAAAATCAAGGAGTGTTGAAGCAAAAAAGAAGCATCTGCTGGCGTTACTAGAAATGGTACGTGACCAAGAATTAACATTCTCTTGATGTTAACCAACTTTTCGTCCAGTTTAAACTAGAAAATAACATTTTGTAACAGAATTTTTATGATTTTCACCATCCATTTATCCAAAAAGAGCTATAAAGTCTTCTTTGTGACAAAATATCAGGATTTTCTTATGCTTAACCAATTCTTTATACAGAAAGAGCTCAAATGTCAGCTTCCTATGACCAAGAACCAAGATTATCTTAATTTAACCGACCGTTCATCCAAACAAGCTAAAATCTCAATTTAAAGTCAAGGTTTTTACAAATTGTCTATCCAAAATAGCAAAATTGGTCACTTTTTATCTTTCCATATTTTCTTTTACCAAGTATCAATGCTTTCTTGATTTTAGTCGACATTTGATCCAAAAACAGCTAAAGGTTTTGACTTATGTGTGACCCAGGTTGATGAACGGTATAACCAATGCTTAGATGAGATTCATACGGTGATATCAGCTTTCCATACTGTAACCGAATTGAACCCTCAAATTCATGCTTGTTTTGCTCTTCATACAATAACTTTCTTTTACAAGAATTTAAGGGAGAAAATAAGTAATCACATACTCTCAATGGGAGCGGATTACAACACAATGGATCCAGGGGAAGAAGCACTCTCGTCTTTTGTACCAAAACAATGGGCACTTCAGCAACTAAGAAGAAAAGACCATCAGCTATGGAGGCCCCAAAGAGGGTTGCCTGAAAAATCTGTTTCTGTTTTACGTGCTTGGATGTTTCAGAACTTTCTTCACCCGTAAGGCGTTTACTCCTATCTTTATTTAAGATCAAGTATTATGATTTGGGAAGTTCTTTTATTTGACTCTTGGATTTGCTTGCAGGTATCCGAAAGATGCTGAGAAACAATTGTTAGCAGTAAAAAGTGGATTGACAAGGAGCCAGGTAAATGTTTATTAGAAGTGTCAAAAGAGATGGGTTGCATTTTAATATTATTAAAAAAATTACTGCGGGGTATATATATTTCATTCTGAATAGAACATCTTTAGGCTTTATGAAATACAATTCACCCTTGTTTTTCTTTTAAATTATTTATACATGCGTGATCCTCTAGAGATGAATCACAACCCAAAGAAACTAATTTGCTTACATGCAAGTAAATGGACCAAGACTCCCATCATTTTTATATTTCACAAATTGGTCAGGGGCAAGCCGAATGGACTTGGGCTACTCGACTAAGTCCTGACCAATCAGTGTTGTCACGGTGCTAAAATGGTCCAAGTTACGGCTCCTGACTGGTAATATTTATGACAGGTATCAAATTGGTTTATAAATGCACGAGTTCGTTTATGGAAGCCGATGATTGAGGAAATGTACTTAGAGATGAGCAGAAGGAGGACCCTAGATGAAGAAACAGCAATGAACCACATAAACCAGCAATATCACAATTGAATTGCAATCACTGCATTCTTCATTATTCCGTTTCTTCTTCATATTGGCAGAACTAAGCCCTTTCTGAACTTGAATCTAAGTGTATATTAGTTATTAATAATGGTTTATATTGTATCTATTACAGCTACATGTATCAAATTTGTCTTGGTAAACACGTTCAGGTTTATTAACAAGTCAAATTGATTCCTGCTAAAACTGGGTCATATATTGCTGATTTTTGTCAACTACTAATTTGAAAGCAAATTCATTAAAGCCGTAACCAATGTGCTTTATACAATGAAGAAAAACCAAAATGATCCAATCCATTGACATATCAACCTCCAAGGCTCCAATACCATAGTGTTTATTCTTCGCTAGACATCTCTACTTTAGCTAGTATAATTAGTGAAAAACATCTACAATGTTTTTGCATAGTTACACACATGTTTGTTGGAATTTGACTCTCATGAATTTACGGAGTTGAATAGCAAGTACTCCGTATCTTGTAATCTTTAATATTACTTTTATAGTAAAAAAAAGCATAAACATTTTAGTTATTTACAGGAATATCTGTGGGCACCAGTAACAAGTTGTTCATCAAGTCTCCAAAAGTCGCGGGTACTATTGTACCAACTTACCACTGTTTGTTCTACATGATTAGAAGATCGGGACCATGGTCTTATCATTGACTTATAGCATAACTATTCAGATAGATGTGTCTATTCTATGTCACCCAGAACCACATAATGAAGGATTATACTTCATATTTTCAGGAACCTGTCCAATGTATGGTCACTATCTAAATTTTCACTATCAGCCATCAACATCCAACTCTATATTATATCTTTTACAATGTATCTACATAAACCTTACATGGACATACAATTAAGTTCATATTTATACAACTACAAAGACTTGTTAAAAAAACCATGCATATTTCCAAGTTTAGCTACAAAGGAGCCTGCCGAGACACTTACTTGTAACTTGTAACCATATGTTTCACATGGAGCCACCCATGGTAATTAAAGATTTGTTTGAAAGGTTTATAATCGAGTCAGCAATCACTCTGGCACTTGATTTCATATAACCACCTGAAACAACGACAAAGAAATACGTCTTTCACCACCTTTTCCAATTTCCAACAATGGGAACAGTATATTACATGGAGAGATATGAAGTTTTTATAAACCTGATGTCAGCATTACGAGGGGAATGCTCTTGTCGCGAGCAAACCTAAATACCTTCTCATCTCTAATGGCTACCCCATCAGGACTAATCTGTTAAAACAAGACAGCGGACTTAATAGTGGATATTATTTGATTTTAGTGATTCTCCAATGGCCAAATAGCATTTTTTGTTTTCCACTTTACACAGATAAAATACATGTACAAAAATAGAACGATTTACAATAGCTAAAAAAACCTTGAATTACCCTCAGTCTTCCTAACGGATCTCCATCTAAAATATCTGTTCCAGCATTGTACATCACCATTTCAGGATCAAATGCTTTCTCTGCCACCTAACATTGGATTATGACGATTAATGACGATTGTTGCAAAAAACATATTGCAGTCATATCAGTCAATGCTTAAAAAAATGAAACCTGAAGTGCTTCGTCCAGTTTAGCCAAGTACTCCTCTGTGGTGGTTCCACTCTGTTGACAACATATAACCTTGTAAACTTATGAACCAGACAATCGAAATATATTGAACATCTAATAAAGCAACGAGTGAAATTACTCACAGGAACTTCAACTCTCTGATCAATATATCTCCTGGCCTCAAAATCCTATATAAGATAAATATGGTCTGAGTAAAATTCTTTAATAGACGGAAAGTATGTACTGAAAGTTATGTAGTATGACTCAGAAAAAGGAAGCTCACAAGTGGATAAATATTAGGATTGTACATATCCAGAATATAGACTCTTCCTACAAGTAATCATATTCAATTAGTTGACGACTGATTTAACCATGTATCAATCAACATGGGCATATGGCAAGGATGGATAGGAAGCATACGATCATCGGCAAAATCTTTTTCATGGCCATTTCCTTGATGAGCATCAAGATCAATAATCATCACTCTGCATGTATTTCAAATTTGAGAACGAGTTAGAAACATGTGTAGTAAGTTTAATCAGCTAGTGCGACTCCAACGAGTCTGTAAATACCTTGATATATTTAAACGGACAAAAGCATAGTGAATACACAGAGATATATCTGCATAAGCACAAAAACCTCCTCCCTGATCTGCACAACAGTGGTGGAAACCACCACCTACATTGATAGCACAACCTCGTTCTTTAGCAAGTTTAGCTGCCAAAATAGTTCCTCCCACCTAATCAAATTGTTATCAGTAATACGCCACATGTGAAAAAACTAAAAACAGAAAATCCCACATTGTTACCTGTTTACGAAACGGGTAAAGAACTTTCTTCTGAACGAGACAATTGGGAAATACTCCAACAGGAGCGACCTAACTCGACAAAAATGAACAATTTTTGTAAAACCACATGCAATGAATCAAACGCGCCAAGATGATAAAGGTTGATAAATCTGACAAGACGTCCTTATAGTTTCTACCAAAAAATGTCTGAGACAAAAGCATACACAATTAACACTCAATGATTTGTGTTACCCACCTCTGTAATTTTGGCAACATTTAAACTGATTTTGAGACTGTTCAAGTATGATTCTGAATGAACCTGCAACACACGACAAATAGAAGAAGGTCATTTCAGTCACATTGATTGCGTGAAGTTGCACATTTAGAAAGCGTGGTTAAATAGTAAAATACAGCTACTAATCCCAATGATTGAAAAAAGTTAGGCTAAATACCACTAAAAGATCATCCTTGGTTGCTTCCAGAGGCTCAACTATACGTTCTCTGTCCAAGACGCCATTTTCAACGAGAAACTGGCAGATACGGCCCCATTTAGAAGAATCAAACGGATGCCTGCACAAATTATCCAACACAAAGACCATACATATCAGTAAACACACATTTCTCCAAAAGTCACTTAACCATGTAGTTTGAGCACAATAAACAAGCAAACGCAACCTAATCAATGTCATTTACGATATGGTAGTATGTTATCATTAACGATTAGTAGTCATAGAATTAATCCTAAGACAAGGCGTAATAAGCCCTCCAAGACTCGGTCTTCGTCCTTGCTAGCAAAATAGCACACGTGCTACCTTACCACCAGTGGCGGAACCAGGAAGTTAGAGGACGGGGGGGCAAAAAAAAAAATTCTTGACAAAAGTCGTTTTGCGCACAAAGATGAAGACGGAGATATAAGGTTTTTACACTGTTTTGCTTTAACATGGGGGGCAATTTGATTTTGTGGTGGGGTGCACTTTAAAAAAAAGGTCAATTTTACACTAAAAATCGATGTTTTTTGGCGAATTATGGAGGGCACCGCCCCCCCCCTACTTTGTAAGTGGTTCCGCCCCTGCTTACCACACTCACCCATGCAAGACGCGTCTTCAAAATAGCACGTGTGTGTTTGTTTTTATTAAATGGTTTTTGTGGGGTATGTTTAGGTGGTGAAGTTGGTGGTCATATGTAAAAAGTATCTATCCTATATAAAACCACCAAAAAATTCCGAAAAATCGCCCTTTCCGCGAAATAAATATACAATCTCCTCAATTCATACTAAATACAAAAACATAGTACATGAACTTACAATTTTTCGATGCCTAGAAATGAAATGTCATAACAAGTCGAGTATATTATCGGATCCTGATTAAAATATACGAAATTAGCATTGCATAAATATTTAAATTCAAGTGTATAACAAAGGCTACTTATATAGCAAACGGACCTTAGTGACGGGTACATCAAAGTAAAGCTTGCTCGACAGAATTCTATTCCGGCGAACTTCATCGCCGGTTGAAGGTGATGACGTGGACATGGTTAGTGACGGCGTGAAGCCGCGGAGTAGTTGAGAGGCGGTGGTTATGAGTTGGTTAGAAGAAATGTGAAGGTACAATTTTTTAAGCGTATGGTCCATACACAACAGAAGCGGAAAATGTGTGAATAAAAATTACTATTGATTTCTGAATAGATAATTGTTTTTTAGCATTTAGAAGCGATAAACGTTGAGAATTGAGCGTTGTGATTTTTAATGTTCATTTGACAAACACCAAGTAGCGTTATATCATTTTACGATATTTAGGAGCGTTGAACATTTATAAGTTGTTTTACACATTATGATCACCCATCATACCCAACTAAAACACAAACCCATCACAAAAACTAATTAAAAAAAATCAAAGAAACACAACACTCGTTGGTTAATCAAAGAAGCAAGTAACGCACACCAACTAACTCACCAAGCGATGCAGTAACTTGCAACCAACTTGATGCCACGTTGGACTAACAAGCTTGGCTCGTTACTGCACCCATTGGTCTTATAGAAAAAAACCGATACCTCTTACAACTACAACTACTACTAACAATATTTTTGCCATATAACTAGTCATACTAGTGAGGCATGCTCTATTTTTATTTCGCATTGCGATACCAATACGCAAATAATTTTAACAAATAAACTTGAAAATACTGCCGATACAAGTTAATATAGTACTACCAAACCCAACAAAATACAACACCTGGGAACTGCTACAGAACTACTAACATATTAGACAATCCCAAATGTTTTATTAGCGTATCAAGTATCAACACACAAACACGAAAAACAGCAACAAGCTTATTTGGGAAAGTCAGACCGCAACAAGCTATTATTTTGTTAGAACATTATTGTAGCTGGTCAGGCTCCATATTTTGGTGCCTTCCAAAGCTTAAACGCAACTTCGTGAAGAAATCTGTCTGCTGGTATTGTCAGGTTTCCACCATTCTGCATCAGCATATGAAACATCAATGACAGCTTATTTTGCTTAAGCATCACATAAAGGGTAACTAGTTGAAAGTCGCCCAAAGTCTAACTTTTAAAACATACAATTACCTAAACTGTTTTATTTTGATGGTTCAGATTATTATGGTAATACTATTGTTTTTACAAGCATAGCCAATCAATCATATTTACAAAATAGTACTAATGGACAAGAAGTGTTTGCTGGTTGCCGCAAAATCGGCCCAGCCAGTTTCAACCCGACCTGTTTTTAACTGTTACCCGCCCCCTGCCCTGTTGCTACAATGCTATCTCTAGGAATCTGTATACTCCGTATAACATATTTGATATAACTTTTATACCTCCATAAAGTCTTGAAAAGAGAATGTTTCCACCATATCTTTCCGCGTAACAGCATCTTGCCATTGAGTGAACAACATCGGGCAATAGTTTCTATTCATCAAGAGTCAAGTTAGTACCATCATGAACCAAAAATACTGGAAAAAACAATCAAAATTTCTGTAACATATTGCTATTACCTTACGTTAGCCCTCGGATTGCTACCTTTCATTGTGTAACTTTGACGAGGATACAGTGAAGAAAAACCTGATTGCATGCTCTCATTTTTATTTGAAATTGTATAAATGGACTCATCATCTTTTGAGGTATCCCCAAAGCTTAATACAACAGACAAATGAAGACGAGAACCTATCTGGGATTTAGGTTTTGCTTTGGATACTATCTCACCAACCAACGAGTTGATATAATCCGTGTATTTACTAGTTGAATCTTCTTCATGAGATCCAACGTGTAAAAATACTAAATCAAACTGACATGTATCTAAAACTTTATCTTCTTGGAATCCAAGCAGATTCAGCAACTTCGTGGCAACAAGATTCGCGGGTGTATCAACAAGGGAAGAGCTCTTGCTAGTCAACTCACTTGACTGCAACACCGAAAGGCCAAGTTTGTCTCCACATGCTTTTAAGCTTGTGTTTTCGGTAATTAAAGCTGCTTTAACTCCCATAAACCTGAACTGATCAAAACCAGTGATTTACATTTGGTAAACAAAACAGTAAAAGTATGAAATCAATCACTCGGTATTCATTTTGTATACAAGTGCTATTCTAATATTACCTCTCTGATATAGATGGTGTTTTGCAGTTGTCGTGAGACTCTACAATCTGTAAAAGGTATAAATAACAACGATAGTTAAAAACAGTCTCCTATTAAAACAACATATTAGCTTTCGACAAAAGAATTTCTAACCAAAGTGTTGTAATCTTCGTATGCATCCAGTAAATTCAGAAATTCTCCAACTGTTGGTCCGTCTACATTTTCTGCTAGATAACAATATGCCATAGTAAATAGCCAAAAAACATTAAACATGTAACTTCTAATAGAAACAAGAAAAACAGATAAACTCGTGAATGAACTTGCATACACAAACTTATCATATTAGAAGCACATTTGTAATATTTCACAAATCAGCAGAGCATTAGTTACCTTTAATCTTATCTATATTAAAATTTGGGGCAAGGAAGTATTCCAACTTTGGTTAACTAGTTGTTTAGAGTTTAGACTGAAGTTGTAGTCATAAATTTTGATTAGAACATAGTGTTACACATAATGATTAAAGGTCAGAACATTTTCTTCATTAGAGTTCATGGTGCAGTGTACCAATCGCACGCCATAGGGCATTTTCAGAACCTACGGCGCCGCCAAACTGCACCCCTCTTGGCACCATAGAGGCGTTATCCGGTCAAATGCAATCGCCACAACCGGCGTTTTATAGGAATTTTATGGTGTGTTATAGGAATTTTATTAGGGAGGGTGCTTATGTTATAGGAGTGTTATAGGGTACATGACGACGTCGCGGCACCTATTAAACTTATATGGTGCAACTCTTAGAATCAAACTCCATTTACCCAAAAAAGATTTTTTTTAAAAATTGTAGCCACATGCAGTTAAAAAAATCCCATAAGTTATCATTTATAAACATAATCCAAAAACCCTTAAGTTAATCTAAAAATGATGATAAAAGATATGTACTACCTGAAGGAGGAGGATTAAAATGAGGGAGGGATAAAAAGCCACATAAAGAGTGAGCAGCTAATGAATGGAGATTTGTATGAGATTGGTTTACAAATAGAACTAACCCATCACCGAATACCACTAATCCTCTGCTGGGTTTATCAGCCATTGTTTCTAATCAATTCAGACCTTATTCTGAATGTGTGCTAAAGGGATTGCGTTGATTCAATGATGATGACAGGTTTTATAAACCCAAATTGATTCTTCTTAATCTGCTCTTTTTACAAATCTCTTTACTCTTTAGTCCATGTTTTCAAAATCGGAAGGGTCACCGGGTCAACCCGGTTAATATATTTTCAATACAGTAGTTTTCACTTTCTTTTTTACTGTAACTTTTACTTTAAATATTTTGTTTGTGTTATCTAATAATACTAATGAAAAAACATATTGTATATTTTTCCAAACTCATTTATATATTTTACATCAAATATTATATAACACATGAGGTTATATTGGAAACCTTCCTTTTCTTGAATACTGGGGAACACATCTCAGCCATCCATTTAAAACCCATATATGACTGAGTTTAAAACTCACTTAGTAAACAAAAACAAAAATTAATAAAAAAAACATAGGGGTATTGTGGTCATTTCACGTCTCACACCAACCACACCTCCAATCACTCACACCCCGTCTTTTTTAGATCTATCCCTCTCTCTCACCTAACACACACAAACACATCGGATCTGAATTTATCATCACGAACATCTAATCGATCGATCATCTCCTTCGTAAATCGATTATCTCCTTCTTCAGTTCATTAACATCAGGTAAAGTTCATCCGATCTGTTTTTATTTATCTTTTTTTTGCTTATTTGGTGTGAATAAGCCTATAATTCAGCTTATCCTTTTTTAGCTTATTTGATGTGAATTTATCTACGATTTTAGTTTTGATGTGAATAAAATGATTGTTTTTTTAGCTTATAAATTTATCTTTTTTTAGCTTATTTGATGTGATTAAGCATATGAATTTATCATCATCTGATAAATTTAGCTTATTTGATGAATTATGTGAATTTATCGTGTTGAATGATAAGCTAACTTATTAGGTGATTGATGTAAATAACATCTGAATTTATTATGTTGAATTATAAGCTAACTTATTAGCTTATTTTTATGAATTATCAGGTTTTATGGTTTAATCTACGCTTGTTAGTGAAAAATTATATATGATAATCTGCTTGAAAGTCAACTTCTTTAACACTATAATATATCATACTAGCTTCATAGCCCGCCAACTCCATACCATTACTTGATGAATTCTAAGAGGACGAACATATATAATGAATAACACCAAATATCTTAGACACCAAAAAGGAAGAAAAAGAAAGTATTCATGTCATTTATATAAAAAGAACAACGAAAAGTGTAAAAAAAAACTATTACACTTTCAAAGTCATCGTCATATCATACAAGCTATCTATTAACTTAATGGTATGGTGCTAAGTGTTTCTTCACACCAATTGGACCCATTCCCGGACCACCTCCACCGTGTGGAATGCAAAATGTCTTGTGCAAGTTGAGACTTATCAACACCAATCCAGCCCGGGCAGGTCAAACCAACCTGTAAGAAGCATCAGACTTTTTAACATCTAACGTTATGATTAAGTTGTATGGAGAAAAACATAAACCAAATTCAGAAACTCAATTACTTCACTAACCATTAATTTTTGCAATGGCTGAGAATTCTTTCTGCCTTCACATGTCAAGTCAACAGTTTTCTTATGAAATCTGGCTTTTTCACGTCCTTGGTATTGAACATTATTGATCTGTATTTATACTTCTTTGCATCGATGGATCTACCCTGCTTTTCAAACATTGCAGAGTCAAACGAAACAACACATTTGCACGGGTCAACAACATTTGCTTCATCCCTCAATTCACCTTCAATCTCCTCATGAACCTTGCAATACCTTCAACGTATTTGAGACCAACATATATATTATTAAAAAAATAAGTTTACACCAAAAAAATACAAAAATTCATAATTCATAAAAGAATTGTTAACTAAGTACATACATTACTTGGTGTCTTAGTTTGCTCAATGTCATCTTGTTCACATCAAAATCATCAATACTATTGCAACTTTTTCATGATCTTTTTCTGGTTCATTCTTTGAAATTTTCATTTTATCTTATTCTTTCGTTGTCAAGGACAACATAAAATGATTAGTAGAATGAAAAGAGAAATCAACTTCTTCATCAACTTAAATTATGATTTTTTTGTGGATTAGTGAACTTATTATGGTTCAACTTCAAAAGTTGCAGAGTAAACAATAACTCACAAAAAAAATAGTAATGCGGCATCTAAATTGTAAGCATACCAATTTGGTACTCCATTGGCATCGTGAAGCATAAAAGTTAACCACAATCGAGCCTGCAATCGGTAAAATATAAGTCAAATTCTAAATTTAAAACCTGAAAAAAGTGCAGCCTATGTAATCTTTTGTCACTCAATATACTTATCATCAAGATGAGCCTTCACGAAATTTAAATGTTATCCTTATAGTTAACTTCAGTGAAAAGAGTTATGTTTGTGTTGATGTAAAGTAAGCATGTATAAATTATAATCAAGCAATTGTAATGCTAGCTTTGAAGCTTCTTTATAACTTACCGAGAATAATGCTTGTATGCAGCTGCTACCATGACAAGACTTCTAACATTGTCCTCGAGTGTTAAGGCGACAATCCCTTTCTCAATAGAACTCATTTCAGTATAGTGCACCTCCAGACACACCTATATAGTTAATAAAATCAGGATCCTAAACATAATTCGGCTTATCAGCAATAAAATTTCCCAAAAAGACCAATAAATACTAATATACCTACTTTCGGACATATCTGCTATATTTGTTCAGAAGCTTGTGCACATCTTGCCTATCTGTTTCATGTCATGTCATGATTAAATTCGTATCAAGTTGGTTTATTGAAAATTTTGTGGCCACTGAAATTAATAGACATTAGAAATTTGTATAAATAAAGCACACATATATTTTCATGTTCTTGCATAAAATACCAAACTTAAAAAAGAAAGAGGCATGCGCCCTACAGAAAGTTACGAACTCAAAGTACTACTCAAATAAAGACATTCATTGCAAGAGCCAAAAATGTTTTATATATGTGACCACATATAACCTATATAGGGAGTATCCTAAAATATATACTAAGATAATCCCAACGAAAATTTAAGATACAATACCATTCTTGTCAAATAAATCGTATGATTGTGGTTATGGCATACACGATTCTAACAACGATTCTAACATATAGTTAGTTTTTGCATTTGTCAACTATATTTAAAATTAGACCTGATAAGGATTTTAAAAACCATTTATGTACCTGAATGAGTTACCATGTACATCGCCAATGGGACCCACATTTCCACCCAACTGCAAGAGAAGATGTATTTTAGGGTCAATATATTCTTTTTCTTCCATTTAGTGTTTAACTATCAGAAAATAACAGTATCAACATATGCATTGAAAAAATAATATTGTATAACACATAAGTAATAAACTTCTTGTTCTTTACCCAATGTTATCCAAAGAAGGGCAGCTGCAATTGGTGTTGATTGAGAAACACATTCAGTTAAACCCAGAGAAAGTCACATATCCTGCAACGATCAAAATAAAAGGGCATTGGGGCTATGATCAAGGAACTCAAAGTAGTTGGATCATGGGGATCCATATAAAGAAATTAATGAGTAAAATAGACTTTATAAGTTATACCTTCTGCTGATGCTTCAAAGGGAAAATCAGTAGGGTATTTGGATTGCACCATTGTGGGGCCTTTCAGTAAGAACATTGGTGCACTAATGGCACCCTATGAGATTACCTAAAAAAAGACCCAAATGTATTACAAAACTTCAAAAGATGGTTGCTTTGATCCCACTAAAATAATAACAAAAGAAGCTGGTTACAGTTTAGATGCCGCATTATTATTTTGCCCTAGCACATGCAGATTCCTGATGTGGAACGTCAATTTTGTGTCAGGTATGGAAACTTGATTTAACTATTTTGTTGACAAAAGTAAGCACATCGATATTATATTGTTATTATGTTCTCCTAACACATGTTTATGCATAGATAAATATAATGGGGGTGTAGGTAAAATAGATAAATACCTAAGAGTGGTGTAATGAGCGTCCAGGATGGTTAGGAAGACCTGTATAATTAGCCTTTTTTACCAGAGGATGGGAGGATAGAAATTTCGCCTTCAATAAGCTCACAAGCCTAAAAATAGGCTTATGAGCTTGTTTAAAATTCAAATAAGTCCATAACCCCACCCTATAAGTTGATGCAGACACCGTTGAAACTGTCATGACACACTTGATATTCTTAATTTGCTATGAAAAAGCGGTATGAAAAACACAGAACATCATATTGAATATTCTTAATTTGCTATGAAAAAGCGCTATAAAAACTTTTAAACAAATTTTAGGTCGTTATTTGGGATAATATTCATGATAATTGGTTTAACTTTAAACTCTAAATCAAAAGACCACTATTAGTTTTAATATTACATCCAAGCACTCCCTATCCATTATGTTTGTTTAGCCATATTTATACAAAGATGTTAAATATGATACATGGTTACAGTATTACCTCAATGTACAAACAACAATATTCATTTTGGTTTAAAGAACATCAGATCGTATCTATTTAACCTGCATACCAAAACGAAAGTAAGCATAAGATAATCTTATATGTAATTGATTACTCAAGGTTTATGGTTGGTTTAACATCAAGCCAACTTGATTTTAGGCTAAGTTTATAGTGTCGAGATCAAGCCTTGTCAATTGCAGGCCTAATTTTAGCTGAGAATTCTTAGGAGAACCATCAATTCCTTATCAAAAGTAAATAAACAATGAGTTGATTCAGGTTTTGTTTTATCTCTAATGGGTCAAAGGGTAAAATCAAACAGATTAAATATAAACAAAAGTAAAATTCAAGTTACATAAAACGACCTACATCATTTGATTTAAAAATTATTTTTACTGAACAACATAAATTTTACAATCATATCTGAAACTATTCTTATAAGCAATAAAAACTAAAGTTGTTTGACAAAAGGTATTTTAGATTGACTCGACCCATACTATAGAGTACCCACTTTGACTCGTCCCTTTTTGACATGTTCAATGACTCGCTCATTCTACCACCCATGTTGTGCTGGCTTCCACTCGTTTCAAAACTCACTCAACATCAGAAGCATTACTCCACTTCCAAAAATTATTTCATATGGCCGATCTCAATATCCGCTTCAGTGTCACTACTACAATGGAATAATAGTAAAAATCCGATTAAACATCAATCGCGCCTAAAACTTAATAGGCAAGAATAAACTACTGACATAATAATATCATGACAATAATTGAAAATCAAATTAAAAATAATTGAAAATCACATTCAAAATCAAAAAAATAGGGAAAATATTGTAGATTCAATTGTATCATCCAAACCCTAATTTCAATAATCATCATCATCTGGTGGTTGTTTTCTATATAAAACTTGATGCAAAAAAAACACAGATTCCTGTACAAAATAAGGAAATCAATAATATTATTCATTAGAAATCAAAAAAAACATACCTGGTCTTATAAACAAATTTCGATTAAGCATACGGTTGAGGATTGATTAAGCAATTTTGAAAAAGTGTTGGAGTTATGTTGGGTCATGGATTTATGGAAGTGATATAATTAGGGAATGCGTTTTATTGTTTGAAGTTTGATTGAATGATCGAGAGAGAATGATGGCTGATTTTTAGGGGATGAGTTATTATAACTGATTTTTAGGGGAGGAGAATGATGGCTGATCAGCTTTCGTTATTACTTGATACGGTTATTTTATCTAATATGGATGACAGATGGTTTTGGGATTTAATGGCGATGGTGTTTTTCAAGTCAAGGATGATCGATCTATGTTAGATGAGGCTTTTCTCCCTAAAATGGAAGTTCCTACTCGATGGATTAAAAGTATTCCGATTAAGGTAAACGTTTTTGCTTGGAAACTTTATCTCGATCGTTTACCTACTAGATCGAATTTGTCTCGTAGGAATGTCTCGCTTCCGTTTTTGGCTTGTCCTCTTTGTTATCACGTGCTCGAGGATTCGTCCCATTTATTCTTCGGTTGCTCTGTGGCGAAAGATATTCAGAAGTTAATTTGTAGATGGTGGAATTTGGATGTTCATCCTTATGAGTCGTACGAAGATTGGCTCTCTTGGTTCAAATCTATCCGTTCAGGTTCTAAGACGAAAGAGGTGTTGGAAGGCGTGTTTTACGTTTCTTGGTGGAGCCTTTGGAACTTCAGGAACCAATTCCTTTTTGCGTCTCCTATTCCCCGAAATGATGCTATTTTCGACAATATTGTTTTACGATCTTTTTATTGGTGTGTAGCTAGATGTAATAGAACTTTGAATTTGGTTAGTTGGCTTCAACACCCTTTTTTGATTCCTTTGTAATTTACTAGCTCCTTGCTAGTGGTTCTAATAAAGTCACCGTTAAAAAAAAGCAGTGATTTTAAACATGACATCTTTGTTTTTTCCTTCGTTATCACAACCATTGGCATAACATAGTGTTACACTCTTGTTTGTGAATCACCCAACTCGGGTTCGAATCTGCCAAGAGACAGAATTTTTAAAAAAATTCAGAAAACTCATGTTTGCTATGTGTCCACCTCAGCAATGATGTGGCATATAAACATCTTATGCCAAAAGTTCATTATAGACCCTAAATTTGGCATAGATCCAATGAACCCATCTCCACCCTTCATTTAGTTCTCATCCAACAGTTGAGATAAATACACATTAAAAAAACACCCCGTCTTATTTTACAACAGGGGTACATTCGTCTTTTTCTTCTCCCTCATCTTCTTCATTTCATATCTCACACAAATGAGATAAAACACACACACACACACACACACACACACTCAACCACCGATCCTAATTCACAAACACAAACCCTAATTTTATATCTCAAACCCTAATTTTATCCCCAAATTTTATGATTGATGGATTTACGCGGTGAAATAGCAGCGAGGAAGAATAATACGAAGATCGATCCATCATATATTCAAGGTGATGATGCTTATTCTGATTTGCCGATTATTTTGCTTATTAGGCTTAGTTTTTATGCTAAATATGCTTATTTGTATGCTTATTGACAGTTTTGATCAGTTTTAAAGGAATGAGTATTGTTTTGTGTTGAAATGAGTAGTGTTTTTGAATGATTTTTTTAGACAATCATATATGATTCTGTGTTAAGTTTGTTAATTGAGAATCATATATGTATTGCTTTTTAAGGACTTGTTGATGTGTTTTGATAAGAGATTTAAAGTGTTTTTGACTTTTGGGGGCTATTTGATAAGAAATTAGAGACTAGTTGATTGTGTATTGGCTTGTTGATAATGTGGTGCTAGTAAGTCGACTGATGTGGGTAGATTGGGGTTAGTGGAGTGGAGGGATAGATGGGTGATTACGTGGTAGGCGGCAACTGGTTAACATGTTTGTGTGTATTTTGTGTTTACGCGTATAAGGCTATCTGTCATGGTGAATCCAGATAGCCTTATACGCATAAACACAAATATCCAACATTGTTAACATTTCTGTGTGTATTTGTGTTTACATGTATAAGGCCATCTGTCATGGTGAATCAGATATGATTCATTGAGAATCATATATGATTCTGTATTGAAGTAGTAGTAGTAGTAGTTAAATGATTATTGTTAGAGAATCATATATGATTTTGTATGCTTATTTATAATTTATGCTTATTTAGATTTAGTTTACTGATTGGTATCTTAAGTAGTTTTTACTGAGAATCATGTATGATTCTTGTTGTTTTGTTCTGAGTTTTTTTGCTAATGTATTTAGGTTTTTAATTGAGAATCATATATGATTCATCCATGAATCATATATGATTCACATGAATCATATATGATTCATAAATGAATCACATTTACATTTGATATATGTACATCTTTTTTACTTTGTTTTTCTCCTTTTCAATTGTAGAAAAAGTTTCTTGCCAGGCGTTTGAAAGAGCATAAACATTCACACCACGATGATGTTTTTAAAATGAGATCAATCATCCCAAAGTTGAAGTGGAGAACTACCAAAAATCATGCAGATTGCGGAGTATTTGTGAAGAATCGGAGGACAAGGTTTCGTTGTTAAGGTGCATGAGGTTCAAGATTGCTACAAGATTATGTTGCACAAGTTCAATGTTCAAGGGCCAACAATCAAGGTTTTGACTTTTTGGATTGACTTTGGATGTGTTTTCTTGTAACTTAGATGTTGTGAATCCTACTACTGATGTAGGTTTGAACAAGTACCTAGTTTTATGCAAAATCTGATGGTATTCTATATGGTATGAAATGGATTTTTACTTGCTACGTTGATTAATCTTTTTATTTACACATGTTAGATTGATTAAGCAAATCATATATGATTCATGATAAATCATATATGATTCATACTGAATCATATATGATTATCCGTGAATCATATATGATTCATTCATGAATCGAATATGATTTTGTTATGTTTTTTTATGTGTTGAGTACATTTACTTATGTTTTTTCACATGTACATTTACTTATGTTTTTTGTGTTGAGTACATTTAGTTATGTTTTTTTTTCAAGTATGATTCATCCATGAATCGAATATGATTCATCCATGAATCGAATATGACTCATCCATGAATCATATATGATTCATCCATGAATCATATATGATTCATCCATGAATCATATATGATTCTACAAGAACCGTATATATATATATATATATATATATATATATATATGATTCTACAAAACACTTTAAAATACCAAATCTGCTAGAGCATTAAACATAAAGTAATTCAATTTAGATCTTCAACGCACTTTTCCAACAATAGTTGCTTGTTCCGTAGACTCGGATATAAAACCTGTAGAATCATATATGATTCCAGTAGACTCAGATGTGATTCCTGAATCATATATGATTCTTAACAAAAATGCAGGCAATGGACATACCCAAGCCAAAAACATACTAAAGTGTTGGACATGCCCAAACACTCCATCAATTACATTTGTTACCAATGTAGAAAAATAAATATAAAAAAAATCTAAACAAAGTATGATTTGGAAAACTCAAAACTATTCAAGAAGCTGTAGTTAATTGTTCCATAGCGGTGTTTCTCGCTTCTTGTTTGATAGCAGTAGCAACAGTTCCTGCTTCTTTTTCAGCAGGTGCAACAATCCTTGCTGTTACAGAATCATATATGATTCTCCATTAAAACAGACGCACCTATGATTCTGTTTACAAAACAAAGAATATTCAGAATGATTTAACAAAATACATCACATTCAACAAAATACATCATTTACTCAGAATCACCTTATAATGAAGCAAGTCGAGATAAATCAGACAAGTACAATAAATCTTAAAGTCACTGCACAAGAATATAGTATGCTTGAGTTCAAGCTTAATAAATCATATATAACCTAGAAGTATCTACAAAACTAACCTAACCATTTCTGTACAACACATCAATCGCCATTACATGACTAATTCATTCGATATAGCAATTTTGCAAAACTATTTTCATTTACACTATTGAGACGCATATACAAATATTTCTTACTATGTTTCCATGTATACCATTGATAACAAAATAAAAATAAAAAATTCAAAATCACATGTAATTTACCTTCAACAGCAACTAGATTCTCTTCTACATCTGGATCATCTACAGCTTCATCCATAACCTAAATTTCAGGATCCACCACTTGAATTTCTGCATCCAAAACTCGAAACTCAATTAAATTTGTTTCTTTTAACCGACCAACATCCAGTTTTTTAACGAATTTATTGTGAATTATGATACACTCGATCAAAAAATCGATTAAACTTTGATCAAAATCAACGTTTGGATCAGTTAACGATCTGCTATGATGTTTTGATCTTTTAATCGAAGTGTTTACTTTCCGGTTTGATAATGGTTTATGGTGAAATCGGTATGATTTATGGTGGGACTGTGTGTCTTTCTTAGATCTGTAACTTTTTTTTGAGGGAAATGAAGGTGGGTGAGAATTTTATGTTTATATAATGGTCGATTTTGCCTTTGATGTGTAAATATGTGATTTAATCATAGCCTTTGGATCAAAATGAAATGAATGAATGGGATGAGTTCAATGGGTCTATAGCAAATAAAGGGTCCAGAGGGATCTCATCTCCAGGGTGTGAACCCTTTTTTATCATGTGCCCCTTGGGCATAAATTAGAAAAACACTTATTAATTATATTACACTCCAAAAACAAAAGATCATAAAGCCGGCACTACCAACAACAAAACAGTCCCACATCACACATCACCCGATCCCAAAATAAAAACCCAAATTCATCATCATCAAATCTTAAAATTCCCAAAATGGTGAGTAATATATGATAATGTGCTTAACACTAAAATCAAATCTTTTTATTTGGTTGTAGAGAAAGCTGTTTTCAATGCATTTTTCACGAGAAATGGACAAAGAATTGGAAATACACACAAGTGAGTTGAGGTTTGCAACAAAGATCTCGACACGTGACATAAACATCCACATAGAGAAGATGAGCGACGAGGCACATGCGTTTGCAAAGAAGCACACAAACAAACAGATGAAGCAGAATCTCATAAGGGATGCAGTCGTAAAAAGAAAAAAAGCTCAGGATTCGTAAAAGAGTTGGCAGTGCCATCTGATGCAGTTACCTTTGAATGTAGACAATATTTATTAGTTTTCATTTTTAAGTACTTGTAGTGTGTACTGGTGGTACCGTAGTGTGTACCACATTTTGGGGATTCGTTGATCAATCTTTAACTATGTAATGCTACTACATCTCTTTTATGCTGATGATGTGGTCTTCATAGCCCAATGGTGTGATTCGGATATCATCACTCGTGTGTCTTTTTTTTGGATTTTACAGTAGGAAAAAATATTGTAGATTGTTTCAACACAAAAATGATGGTAGATAAAAAATGTTAAACTTAATGTTACATCATATATGATTTCTTTCAGAAATGATGGTATGATTCAAACTTGTAAAATACAAAAATCAAATGTGATTAGTCAAAACAAAAAAGAAATAATGTAAAATCGATTGTGATAAACCAGTATATCATATATGATATATAAAAGGTAAAAATTGTAAACAAATATAAGATTCCAATTCACTTATTCCTAATCAAAAGAGTACTTTTTAACAAATATCATTTTGATAACTCAAAATAGAAAGTAAACCTAATATAAAAGATCACATTTGATATACCTAGGATATCAAATATGATAAAACACTTCATTCATAATCAAAAGAACAGAAAAACAAAGAGTGCTAAATTCATGATTAAACCAAATAATCCTTCTTTTTATTGAAACTTCTATTCTTCT
Source organism: Tanacetum coccineum (assembly GCA_026074375.1). Taxonomy (NCBI): domain Eukaryota; kingdom Viridiplantae; phylum Streptophyta; class Magnoliopsida; order Asterales; family Asteraceae; genus Tanacetum; species Tanacetum coccineum. The sequence goes on along the minus strand of BQNB010037984.1, from coordinate 8,403 downwards.
TTTTCTCAATCATTTCAAGATCTTCGTAGCTGGTCAATAAATTTACTTTTTCTTGAACAACTTCATCCTTGGCCACGATGACTTCATCTTGATCCTTAAACATACCCGTGCACGTCCTCTTGTTATGATCAGTACCTCCACACAACGAACACGAATTCCTGTTCCTGGTACCTTTTTAATCTCTTTCTCTTTCCCTCCTTTAATACGCACCTTTCAATCTCTGAAAAAATAAAAATAAAAATAAACAGTCGCCTGGAAAAAATGAAATATCATATATGATAATCACATGTCATATACATATGAAAAAGCAATATCATATATGATATGATATATGATATACGTACGAAAAACATCATATATGATATATCAAACACATTAACCAAAACCTACTTACAACAGCTTATTGCTAACTGATAAGCTAAATACACTTTAATTCAGCTTATATCAACACATTAATCTAATAGAGCTTATTCAGAACATAAAAATAGCTATTAATAAAGCTTATTAACAGTAGCAACATAAATAAGCTAATAAGATAGCTTATAATTCATCAAAATAAGCTAATAAGCTAGCTTATAATTCAACAAAACAAATACAGATGATAATGATTAATAAACTTATTTATATAAATCACCTAATAAGTTAGCTTATGACTAGCAATAATTAATTCAGATAATTCGTTCAAAATAAGCTGAATTATAAGCTCATAAATTAGTGAGCTTAATCACATCAAATAAGCTAAAATAAAAACAGATCTGAACTTGATGTTAATCAACTGAAGAAGGAGATAATCGATTCAAAATAATTTAATCGATTGAAGATCGATCGATTAGTTGTTTGTGTTGATGGATCGATTAGTTGTGGATCGGTGTAGAGAGAGAGAGAAAAAGAAGTGCAGATATGTGTGTGTATCAAATGAGCTGGTAATAGAAAAATAAGTTTATATATAAGACAAAAATACCCCTCTAGTGTAAATAGATAATTTAATCTCATCCATTGGGTGAGATAAAGATGGAGGGTGAGGATGAGTCCCCCGGTATCTATAAAATGTTTGGTATCCAAATGAACTTAAATCATATATATATTATTGTTTGTTTTATATAATACTTGATGAAAATTATACAACGAAGTTTTTTTCGAATCCATGCATATATTTTGCATCTAAGTATTATATAACACCAAAAGAAACTTAAGTCAAAGTTGAAAGAAAATTTTAAAAAGTCAAATTGAACATTTAATATAGGACGGATGGAGTATAATACAACTCTACAAGTAAAAATCTTTACAACACAAAAACTTCAGAAATTATTATTTATGTTTTAATTTGTGAGCAACACGCATTAAATGACAAAATGAATATAAATTAATATGCAATATGTACAAATGAGTGAGGGTGGTTCGAATGTTCGAGATGATATGGAGAATGAGGAGGAAATTGAAGTTGTCTTTGATGAAACTATTAATTTGCCCAATAGTACAAAAACGGGGGCTAGCACCTTCTCGGCTCCTGATGTTTTCAAGACTTGAACTGTCTAGTTTTTCCCATGTTAGCGTTTTTATCTTTAGTATTACCTTATGTAGTAGGTAGCTAGAGTTATGAGTGTTTATGGTATGTCATAAGCACTATTTTTAGGTGTCTATCAAGCTTGTTGCTTGAGGTTAATGTGGTACTTCAGCCACATTTCATTTGTACTTAACTAATCTCCAGCAGAGGATTAGTGGTATTCCGTGGATTAGCTAGATTTGTAAACCAATCTCATACAAATCTCCATTCATTAGATATACTAGTTGCTCAATCAAATCATTAGATAAATCAATCTCATCCAAAATATCCATTCGCGTTTTGTTTATCTCGATAATCTTGTACCAATATGTGTCATTGTTTTGGTTGCTTCCGACTTTCGGATATTCGGAAACTTGTATGAAACACTCCGCAAAAATTCTCTCATCGGCTTGGGTCCAAAGCACACGATCGGTTTTCTTTTCACGTGGTTTTTTAGATTTGGTTTTTGGTGTGTTTTTTTTGTGACGATGGACTCTCGTGGGTTCTTGTGGTCATAATTGAGGAAATGGGGAGCGTTGAGGTTCTTAGGTGGAATGTTGGGGAAATTGGGAATCTTGAGGAAATTGATATTTATGGGAAAATTGGGGTTTGTATAGTTGTTGTTGAGAAGAAATTTGGGTTTGAGACGGTTGTTATTTAAGTTGTTGCCATAATTGGAATTGATCGGGTGTAAAGTTAATAAATGGGTTGACATGTGCGTTTGGGATTTGATGAAAGTTGGTTAGTGTTTGAGGTGATGGAGTTTGCGGATGATGGTGTGTTTGGATTAGAAGATGATGTAGAATTGAGAATTTGCGTATTCGACATTTGGTTTTGCGGGTCGTTAAGCAAGTTGTTGACCCATTGATTTGGATTAATTTTAAAGAAGTATTGAGCTAGAAGTGAAGATGGAATGTGTAAAAATTGGATGTGTTATGGGGTATTTATATGATTTTCTTAGGGTAAAAATTTAGAAAAAAGAGGGTGATTAATATATTCAAACGGTCAAAAAAAGGGGTGTTTAATTTTCTAACCGTTGTACAACGTCAACTCTTAAAAAAAACAGATCATCTCGGCTGGCCATGACGGCGCAAGGCTCGGTGTCGTTCTGGCGCCTTGCCGTCGGCTCCCGTTGGCACGAGATGGAAACTTTGGATACCAAACGCTCTTAGAAGAAAATACAAGAAAAATTACGTACAACTCACGCCGTGAACTTTTTGCACTATAACGTCTGCTACCTACACCGCATGCGTAATCTACTTTTGGTTGAAGCTGTGACTTTTATTTGTTGAAATTTTATTAGGTGAAGTGAAACACATCATGCAACTTCAATAAATTAGGATGTCTAAAACAGACTTTAGATAGAAACAAAACACTTATTCAACTACGTCAGAGATATCCGATAAGGCGATAAGCCTGCAACAATGGTTCAAAAGGCAAAAATAGCCAACAGCAATTACAAGCGTTACAAAAACTTTTCAATGAAAAAATGACTTTTTAGTAAACGGTAGAATAAAATGTGTGAATGTAATGGTTTTCAAATCATTGGTATAAAAATGTGAGAAATGTACAAATTACAGGCTGTTTAGAGGCCAAAAGAATGAAAGAAAGATAGAACTTTTGCAGAGACCACCATGTTTATACAATTTTGGAAGCTGCAATTGCTCCCTTTATGACCTCTCCAACCAAAACCCATTCTTTTCTTTTTTCTTTGTTAACAATTTTATAGACAATATTATTACATGAACTAACTTAGCTGTGAAATTAACCACTCGATCTGGCTTGGCTGTGCTCCGTCCCCCGTCTTTTGGAGTGAATCAACACTTCCCAACCCACCACTCTTTTTTTGCTTTTCTTTTTTTCTTTTTCTTTTTTTCTCTTTAATTCTGTGCTACAACAATCTCATGCTTCCTCCAGGAACGAGCTCTATCCCCTATAGATATAGATACATACAACGGTTTCCCAATGCTTTTCTATTGTTGATTTATACGAGTTTCTACTCTTTCCACTGAAAGGCGTCCAAGACTCTTTAGCCGGGCGATGATCTCTTTGAATGATGGCCTGGACTGTGGATCTCTGCACAAAAACAATGTCAATACAGTATAATGTCAGCACATCATATACCAAAAAGTTGTTTTCGTTTAATTTATGTTGATACGAGTAAAACAGTATCCCAAAGTACGACCATGGAAAGCTGTCTACTTCCAATAGTCACTGGTAAGGTAATATCAACATTAAAAAACCACCGCTACTTAATTGCCTCAAGTGTCTTGGAGTTTCTTGTCAATACTATTAGTTTACATTGATGAATATCACCACCTATATTAAGATCAACGGAGTTCCAGTATAATTACTTGTATTGGGCTACTAAGACCAACTATTCCTAATTTCCTAACTGGAACTGTGGAGCATTATAGTCAGCTATTCTGCATGATTTATTCGATTAATAGATCTAACTCAACAGAGGTCCAAATTGAACTTGATACTTCTAAAAGAAACGACCTTGCTTAATTTTTTTATACGATACATCTATCTGTAGTCGTTTTTAATGAAAAGACTGAGCATGAAAAGACTGAGCATGAAAGGTTTATCATAAGATCATTGACTTACGGGTGCCAACAATCAGTGATGATTCTTGCAACCGCAGGATCAACAGTTTCTGGAATGTCAAGGTGTCTGTATTGAAAG
>BQNB010037983.1:0-46545 GCA_026074375.1 Tanacetum coccineum | reverse complement strand
TTTTGAAACTTGGAGGGTTGATTTGAAACATTTTGGGGTTTTGTCTTCTTGTGAGTTGACTTTGTTGACCCATAGTTGACTGGAGTTGACTGATAGTTGACCACATCTTTGACTTTTTGACTTTTCCTGGCTTTGGCTTTGCATCTCTGGCTTCTTTTGTGCTCTTCCGTTTCTCGTGTTTGTGTTTGCCCGTTTTTGACTGTTTTCTTGTGATTTTTTGTCTTATCCGTACCTGCACACACAAAACACAAAAACAAGTATACTTTTGCTATTTTTAGTGTGTTTTGGGTTTAATTGGGTTATTTTAGGTATAAACGTATATGTGTATTTTACACTTATCAAGAACTCGAAAAACGAAGCTATAACGAAGAAGTTATGATATTTACAAGATTACGATAATTAAATATATAAAAGTGTTTTTATAAAAGTAGTTTTATAAAAACTGGCATCGTTTCAGATCTGGTAAAAATATATAGATATTTTATGATGATAGTACATGTTATGAGGATTCCAAGCATATAAGAAACTCGAAAAACGAAGCTATAACGAAGGAGATACGATTTTTGTAAGATTTAAAGTTATAAAAATAGTTTTATAAACTCATTTTGAATTTACTATTTTGACTCAGAGTTTTATAAAAGCAGTGAGTATTTTATTTGACTATTTTATCTTGTCACGATTTCATACATATAAAGAACAAGCAAAACGGAGTTAGAATAAATGAGTTATGAGTTTTTAAAGATTTCGGATAAATAGAAATTACAAAAACTAATTAACTTTTATAAACACTTTTCTACAATTTATAAAAATGTAACAAGGCTGTAAACAATTAAAAATATGGTTTATGAGTGTTTTCGGGTCCGTTTTGACTATAAAAACCTTAAGAAATATTGTAGTAACATTTATATACGTTTTCAACTTTATACATGTTATTTTACAAAACAATTTAACCATTTATATAATTATAATATTATTATATAAACAATAAAAATATTAAATCATGTATTATTAACAAATAATCAATTATTGGACAAAAGTAATATTTTTATGGACACATATACGTAGACATTTATTTAACAAGTACTATTTAAATATTGTTTTGACTTTTTAAATTAAACAAAAACTAATAGGTGGTGATGTAACTCTATAACGTACGATGTTGTATTGATATTAAATACGTTATACTTATACGACCTATAATTAATTATGTTACATTCTGGATCGTTTGTGACGATTACTTTGTTGATTTTGCGATAATCAATACTTTCACTAGAGGGGAGTTTATAGCCCCTCTTTCACTTGTTTTACATTTACTTTACAAATCTCGGGGGAGAATACATGCTCGTTACAACTTTTTTACATATTCATTTACAATCTCTTTTACATACTCTTCTGCATACTTGTTACATATTTGATTTCGTAACTCATTTATATACTCATTTACATGATGGATTACAAACTCGGTTACATGAACGTTTACAAACTCATTTACATGGTTGATTACAAACCCGTTTACATACTCATTTTCATATCTCACAATGGGATACAATACTTGTTTTTACTTATGGACGCAACAACTTTACTTTGATTCAAATGATTACGGATTAGCTTAAGTTGCATGAACTCTTAATAACTCAGAGGGTAAGCGCGAATGTTATAAGATAGATCTATTTAGGATTGACAATCCCCGTTCGGGTGAGTAGCTCTCACTAGTTTTCAGCGGTACTGGACTAACAAATGTTATACCATATCAGAGCACGATTTGATTGGTGTCTACGGGGCCAACAACTACATACTCATGAACTCTTTCGGTGCCTTGAATAAAGTGGCATACATATAAGTCTACATCGCAGTTTCATGAACTTAGGGGTATAATCGTAATCACACATGGTGACTATTGTATTGGATACAATGGTCATGCATACTTTACAAACGCTTTGGTCCAACTATACTTAACTTTTTGTGACTATTGTATGGGATACAATAGTCATACGCATCTTTGATTCCAACTTTTACACTTACATTTTATGACTATCATAAGGGTTGAAAAGGTCATACATACTTTACAAAACTCGGATTCCAACATTTTAACAAACGCATTTGTGTGGTTTGTGTTTATACGCATTTTCAGAAAACCTATATATTTAAGTTTATGCGTTGCGAGTCTTGTATGGGCGAGACTTGTAACACAGTAAGTTTACATATATATAGTTTTGTGATACACATTTATACTTACAAAAACCTATGAACTCACCAACTTTATGTTGACACTTTTAAGCATGTTTTTCTCAAGTGAATTAAATGCTTGGCTTATTTGATGTGCATTGGAGTCTAAACATCACAAGATTACTTTTCAAACGACACATTTAGAGGTCGTTCTCTCAAGTCTTGTGCAATGGTATTATGAAGTAACGCTCCCGGACATATTTTCGCTGCGACCTATTTTGGAGGTGTTACACCACATAGGTTTCACATAAGTTGAACATTTTGATTGAGTCTACGACCAATATCACATACTTTTAAAGTATCATACTCTTTAAGGTTATCCTTTGATTCTTCCTTCCCAATATCATTCTTAACGACACAAATCATGTTGGTAGTTATAGCTAGCATGAGTTTAATTGCTTCATTGATGGAGGAGAGCATATCCTTATTATCTTCCCTGAGATCTTTGATTGGGTTGATCATATTTATTGTGTTTTGTATATTTTACATTTATTTATATAAGAGCTATTTATATAAATACTAAAACATTTCTCAAGACACGATGAAGGACGCGATGGTCTTTAAATCTTTTATGATTTTATATAACACCGTTTACATAACATTGAAACATGTCACAGTCCGCCTATCCCACTAGTTAACTTATCATGCAACTTTGAATTAAACACCTGCCTCATACTGTTGAAACACCTACGTCATCTTGTGACCCGTCCTACCTAGTGAAACCTAAGTTGGAACCATTATAGACTCTATTTCCTTTAAGGAATTCGCGTTATACTTCCTTTTACATGTTCGTTGTACTGTGTGGATGATTTTAAATTATCTATCAAATTAACGAGTCGTGAAAATTTCATTAATTTTACTTCAATTTTCCATTTATTCATGAAAACCACTCTCTGAAGCATTATAACTTTATAAAATATTTTACTATCACATGATAAACCATTTTACTATCGTTGACAAATTATTTTACTATCGTAAAATAAACTAACATCTTATTTTTACCTTATGGAACTATTTTGTTTACATCGCATAAATTATTTTACTATCTTGAGCTATTTAGCTATTGTCTTATAAATTATCGTACGGTCATCTAACAAATCATTTTGTTGTCATCTTATAAACTACCTTGTTCTCTTATCTTGTGAATTATTTTCTCACACTGTAAACCATTTTGATACTACTTTATACATAACATTATTTTGACGAAAATGAGCATCGCATCGTTAGACCTCAAATACACATAGCCTAATCACCTATGTATAATTCAGGAAGGACCATGCCATGCTGAGAGTAGTCACCATAAAACTTTTGTTAATAATCCATTTTCTACTTACATCCTTGAAAAGCAAAGTTTTGTGTGTGTACCCATAAAACGCATTTACTTCGAGAAACTAAATTAGTAACCATAGAAACTAAGTAGACCTTTACACCACCTTACTTTATAAAGTCGACATCATCTTATGCTAAATCCTAAGCCGAAAAGTCGAGACGCATCACTAGTCGTCCTAGGACAATTCGTCATCAAATTTGCTCGCCATTAGGGAATTTACTAAATCACCCATTCAACGTTGACACAATGCCATAGAACTTAGTATTGGTAATGCCATCATAGGTATAAAATCCGTTATCACCATGGAAAGGAGAATGTTATAACTAACGCTTTAAGCCTAAAGAAACGGATAAGACCACTAGGATTCAAACTTTAGTCAACATAATAAATTTGAAACTTGAACGTTTAAGCTGAGGAAATTAAGGAGGAAAATGTCGAGGATGACAAATCTTAAGTGGTATATACAAGGATTTGAAACCCGCCCTAATGAGACTCTCTATATTAAGAAAACAATTTTTGTTACCACGTTTTTGGAGGATTAAAAATAAGTAATCCACAACAAGTAACCGCACCTCTTCACCAACACCATTCCGGAAGGCAACTCAAACTAAATTTCGGGATGAAATTCTTTTAACATGAGGAGACTGTAACAATCCGCATTTTCACATCATTTTACGTCAATAAATATCCAACTATTTATTTTAAACTTTTACGCGTTTACTTTTAATTTTCAAAGTTTAGTTAAATCGCGTAAACTAAAAATCATCATTCAACGTAAGCCGCCATCAAACAAATAAAATTTTACGTCAAACAAGCGTTATATTATTATTACGAGGGTAATTTATAACTTTTAATGTTTTATTTGTCTATGTTTCGCAATAAATTACATTTAGACATCTACGGAAGCACCAATACCCATCTATACTCAAACAAATACCCACTTTTATACCCAATACCCAAAAATTAAATCATTTTACACCTATAAACCCATAAGGTCGGTTCTACAACAAGTAAAACACAAATAATAACCCTCCACTAAGGTTACTTCACATTAATCACTATCTTTTTATTAACCACCAAGTTCACTTGTACTCCTTGTACTCTTTGACATGCCTCCTCCTAGGGAGGAGGAGAGAACCTTACACAACTTGTACCATTACCACCCTTAATCCCTTGTTTTGGTTAGATGGTTTATGAATACTTGCAACATAAATAGAAGTCTTCAGTTAAACATTTCACACACACATTCATTTGCAAAGAAAATCAAGTCACAACTCTCTCCTTTCACTCTCTATACCCACGACTCACATATAGATTCTAGGGTTTCCATAATTTTTGTTTCACAAAGATTACAAGTATACTAGTGTTCTTAGGTATAATATCTAAGGTATATCAAGGTGGTTTGGAAGCTTGGGTATAAATTAAACAAGGGTTTAATTCAAGAAGAAACTAGGGTTTTCTACATAAGGGTTTCAATTTAGGGTTTGCATGTTGGGGTTTGATTGTGTGTTCATCATCCTCATCCACTCTCTTAAGGTATACATAAACCCTAATCTCTTCAAATTATTCATTTACATATTTTATATAATTGTTATATTGTTAATCACCACCTAGGGTTTATATTTATGAGTTTATAAAATAAAGTGCACATGTACATAATTCGTATATATATGTAACCATGGTGAAATGATGTTTAAAATGCAAGAACATACTTAATATAAGTGTTAGTTAATTTATAGATTTAGTTTATAAATTAAATTGTTGAAAGTTTATTATTAAAGTTTATACAAAAATAAATATGATGACACTTTATTTGGACAAGAATGATGGACATAAATTTGAGGACCTAAAATATGTAAGAGAGGTTTGTTGGTAGGAATGGGATGGGACCGCCCAGGGTCAGGGTAACTACAACCAGCGCCAGCACAGGAATCAGTCAACTCGGGATTTTAACCAGGGTCATACTTCAGGTTCTGCAGGTCAGAGGAGGTCTACTGAGACTTTGCCTCCTCCACCTCTTTGTACTACCTGTGGAAAGCCTCATCCGGGTGTTTGTTATAAGGCTACTGGGGGATGTTTTACTTGCGGGTCTACTCAAATATGGTGAAGTGATTGTCCATAAGGGAAGGCAGAACGCAGAGTATGCCAGGAGGATTTTGTAGAATTCCTACCTACTATAGGACGGGTTTTGCTTCGGGATCGTGGATCTAGCGGCCAAGACTTTCAGGTACTATTTACCGGTATTCTCTAAATTTGATGATCGTACTGTCTTCGTTTTATTTGATACTGGGGCTACTCATTCTATTATATCTACCACTTTTGCTAATAGAAAAACTTTATATGACTCCTACACACCATTTAATTTGAACGTGTAATCATTTCAACCCCAATGAAGAACCATATGCTTATTGACCATGAATATGTTAACTGCCCTCTACGTTTTGATGATCGTATTCGTCCTGCGAATTTGCTTCCTATCCATATGTTCGACTTTGATGTGATTCTTGGCATGGATTGGTTGGCTTCTCATCGAGCTACCATTGACTGCTATGCTAGGACTGTAATCTTTGGTAACGTTCGCCAAACCTGAATTTGTTTATCACGGTCCTCACCGCCTTAAGTACGGTTAAGATCATCTATGGCTATGAAGGCACGTTACCTTGAATTTCTCATGGGTGCCAATGGTTTTCTGGCTTTATGTTATGGTACACATCTTTGGAGAGTCCTAATATTGAGAAAAATTCCTTTTTTGGTTGTCGTGAATTAGCTGATCTTTTCAGATGTACTTCCTTGGGACTTCCTCGGCTAAGAGAGAATTGATTTAGGCTATTGAGTTAATTCCGGTGCTTAAACCTATCTCAAAGGCTCCGTATCGTATGGCACCTGTTGAATTGAAGGAGTTAAAGGAGCAGTTACAGGAGATGTTGGAGAATGGCTTTATTAGACCCAGTGTTTCACCTTGGGGTGCACCGGTCTTATTTGTTAAGAAGAAGGATGGGAGCATGCGCTTGTGTATTGATTACCGCGAACTCAACCGTATTACGATTTCGTAACCGCTTTCCTCTACGGCGAATTCGACGATTTGTTTGACAAAACTGCAGGGGCACAAATATTTTTCTTAAGATTGATTGCGATGGTTCTTCATCAGCTTTAGTGTGAGAGAGCAGGATATTTATAAGACTGCCTTTTTCGTACTCGAGTTATTGGCCTCTACCGAGTTCTTGGTTATGCCCTTCGGTCTGGACTATTGTCCTGCCGTGTTTATGGATTTGATCGACACCGTATTTTCCATGGAGTACCTTGATAAGTTCGTTATTGTTTTCATCGACGACATTACTAGTTTACTCCAAGTCTGGGAGAAGAAGCATGAGCGGACATCTACGGATTGTTGTTGGAGATTCTTAGACAGAAAGATGTTGTATGCGGAAGTTTTCGATCGTGCGAGTTCTGGTTTATCAGCAAGTCGCTTTCCTTGGTGTCATATTGTATCTGCAGACGGCATCATTATGGATCCATCAAAGGTTGAAGCTATCACCAAATGGCCGAGACCTACTACGGTGACGGAAGTGAGAAGTTTTCTGGGGCTTGCTGGCTATTACCGACGTTTTGTTGAGGGTTTCTCCCGATTAGCTTTACCTCTTACCCAGCTGATGAGAAAGGGTGAGAAGTTTGTGTGGACGGATGAGCGTCAGTGAGAGTTTTGAGGAATTGAACGGAGATTGGTGTCTGCTACGATATTGACTCTTCCATCAGGTTCTGGTAGTTTTCAGTTATACAGTGTTGCTCGAGAAAGGCTTTGGGGTTGTGGTTTTGATGCAAACAGGGGAAGGTGATCGCTCACCATCAAGGAAGCTGAAAGCCTTATGAAGTAAATTGATCCGACCCATGATCTTGAGTTTAGCTGAGTGGTTTTTGCATTTGAAAATCTAGGGAGACACTATTTGTATGGTGAAGCTTGTGGACATATTTACAATTTCATAAGAGTCCTTCAAATATATTTTTTATCAGCGAGAACTTAACATGATACAGAGGAAGATGGTTGGAAACTCTGGAAAGATTATGACACTAATTCCAGTTTTACCATACGGTAAAGGCTATGTGGTTGCCGACTCACTTAGTGAAAATCTGGGGATGATAGCTTGTTTTGATCCATAATCCTTCATGATTTAGAGCATTTGGATGTTTTATCCGATGTTGTACGAGGGTTATGGTGGCTATTGGGCGATTATAAGATAGAGTCTAACATTATGCTACAGATCAAAGAAGCTCAAAGGGCACGACCGGGTGAGTTGTGGGGCTATTGGCGGAATGTTGAAGACTGTTAACAGATGAGTTCAGTGTTGATGAGGGTACCGGTGTTGTGTGGTTTAATGATAGGCTATGTCGTTTCCTAATGATCAGGTACTTCGCGTAGAAGGTTATACGGAAAGGCTCATAGTTTCTCCTTTTACTATTCATCCAGGTTTTAACCCAAAATGTACAGAGATTTGAAACAGTACTTTTGGTGGAAACGGCCTGAAGCCAAGAATGTGGATACGTTTGTATCCAAATGTATGTGTCTTGTCAGCAGGTTCAAAATTGAAACATCAGAGGGTAGTGGTTTGTTACAAGGGCAGTTGGAGGATTCCTGTGTGGAAATGGATTAGATTTTCCATGGGATTTTCGTTACTGGGTTTGCTACTAATCAGAAAAGACATTTATGCGGTTTGGGTGGTTGTTGATCGGCTAACAAAGTTTGCTCATTTCTTCCCATTCCGGAGGATGAAACTATGGTATTAGTAAGTTGGCGGAGATTTTTTGACAGGAAATCGTTAGACTGCATGGTACACCGACTTCTATTGTGTCCGACAGAGATCCAAAGTTTACGTCTCGTTTTTGGAAAGGATTACAGAAAGCTTGGGGAAACTGTCTTAAGTTCAGTACTGCATTTCATCCTCAAACGTTGGTCTGTCAGAGAGGACCATTCAGACTTTTGGAAGATATGTTGAGGGCTTGTGATTGGAAATTTGGACGCGTTGTTGGGATGAAATATGTGCTTGGTGGAGTTATGCCTACAATAAATAGTTTGGCATGCTAGCATAAATGGCAGCACCACCTTTCGAGCTTTTGTATGGTAGAAAAATGTCGAGCACTAAATTTGCGGGGATGATGTAGGTGAACGTTTGATTGAAGGTCGAACCATCCGAGATTTACTAATGAGGAAAGTGGTTGTTGCTAAAGAGAAATTGAAAAGAGGGCTAGTTCACGACTGAAGAGTTATCGCTATAATTAACATAGACATGACTTAGAGTTTCAAGTGGAGGATCGTGTACTTTTTGAGCTTTCGCCATTCAGAGGAGTTAAATCAGTTTTGGGATCAAGGGCAGAAGCTCAGTCCTCGATTCATCGGTCCGTTTGAGATGTTTGGAACGTATTGGAGAGGTTTCGTATGTCTGGCGCCTTCCTTTGCAGTTATCCGAAACGTTCACACAGATGTCTTTCATGTTATCTCTTTTGAGGGGATACCTTTATCATCCCTTGCATATCGCATCTTATCCTTTTGATCAATTCAGGCTGATATGGTCTTGTCCGAGGAACATGTATCCATTTCTGATCGGAAGAGTGAGTCTGAGAAACAAAGTTATTCCTTTTGTGAGGATTTCTCGGAAGAATCAACCCAGAGCGTGGGCTACCTGGAGACCGGAAGAGTCTATGCGACGCTAGTTATCCTCATTTCTTTGTCTAGTCGGTAGTTTTCGTTTGTTCTCATTTCGTTTGGTTCCGGTTCCACTTTCAATTTTCGAGGACGAAATTTTTTTTTTAGATAAAGGGGAAGGAGTTGTAAAACCTAAAAATCTCAAACAAGTGTAAAATTCACCCAAAATACCCCTAGTGCAAGAAAAAGTTACATAAAAGCATTTGACTTAAATTCATTTTAATTCTAGTTAAATTATGAAAATATAAAAATCATGACAAATTATGAATTTTATGTAAGATTAAAATTCCTTATATTATATAAGAAAAAATTATAATTAATATTATGTATTATATTTTTATGCGAATTATAATATATTTCATTTTAATTTATACTTTAAAAATTAACTAAAATAAATTAGTGATTAATTACAAATGAATTATGCAGTTTTATAATTCTGATTGAGTTATTTTTGAAAGCATAATTTCGGCACAAATACTTTATTATTTTCTTATGCATTTTTATCTTGTTAAAAACCCTCTAAAAACCAAATTACACCGAACCCTAAAAAAGACAAGAGGCGCATCAAAAAATATATCTCCAGGTTGAGACCATTTTTCTAAGGTGTTTTGGAGATCAAGGAAGGTGGGAAAAATAGTGGGAAGATTGTAGAGTGCTTGGTTCGATCGTGGTAATCGTTTGGTTCGAAATAAACACAACCGGGTACTATTAATTCATCAAATCATCAAGGATCATCAAGGGTATTTTTGTATCTCATTTTTCATCATTCTAATGCATAATATACATAGGAAAAATATTCATGCATGTTATATTGATCGAATTAATTAAAACAAGTTAGAAACCCTAATTTTGGAATAGTTATGAAATCGGCTCAAAAATGCTTGTACACTTGATTTTATATTTTTCTAAGGTTTTATTATATTCATAATAAACTCATGTAAAATTTTGTTGAAAAATTAGAAGAGAGATCAAAAATTATTTGGGGATTTTCTTGGTTTTTGCGAAATAAGGGGAAAGAAAGAAATAAAGGTGTAATCAAATTAGGGTTAGGGTTTTGCTATTTTGTCCAGGTGCAATTAATGCTAATGATTAGGTAATAATTATGTTTGTGGTTGGGAAGAATCAAATTAGGATTTTGTTGATTTAATTACCTAGCCGATTTGATTTTTAATATATGAGGGGGTGAATTGTAATTTCTAAAACTATGAGGTCTGTTTTAAACATGTTATTATACTTATTATATTCTGGTATAAAATAATTTGGTGGAGTATTAAAATGTCATTATTGATATTATTATGGATTAAAAAATGTTAATTTACATATAATAAGTATTAGAATTAATTAATTAAAATTAAGGGACTGTAATTGTAATTCTGGAAAAAAGTGGCTCGCGGAAGTTTGGTCAGTATTTAATGTATAAAGTATGAATTTGTAATATTTGAATCTATAAAGGATTGTTTTGTCCCCCATTAGGGATAATTAAAGATATGGTTTTAAATAATAATAACACAAAATGGGATAAATATGTAAATTGTATAAATTTAAGGGTTTGACTTGTGAAATATAGGAAATGGAAAGGTTATAAATCTGAATAAAATGTTTGAAAACTTTGATATTTTCACTTTTAACCCTTAAAAATTGTTGATTTTGTATATTAAACCCTAAAATTTATAAGAAAGTTGTCATAATTTAAACCCTAACTTATAAGGTTGATTGTAGTCCATAAACTATTCAAAAAATACTAATAGAATCTCAATGATGAATAATACTAATTTGAAAACTTACTAAAATGGAAACTTCATAAAAATGGAAAGTTACTAAGAAATGGAATCTACTAAAATTGGAAAAGTTACACTAAAAAATAGAAAAGTATACTTAAATGGGAATGGTTTGTTTATTTGAAATTTATCATTTCTTTAGGTTCGGTCAAGAGGGAGTGATTTTGATTTCCTGTGGTGTTTTCTTTGATTATTGCTTTGCTTCGGAATAAGGTACAGATATTCTGACCTTATCGTTAAGGTTTCTCATGACATATTCCTCTCTATCTTTGATTACTTTTGAGTATTTTGTTGAGATTCAAAATTTTATTAATTCTGGAAGTATTTTTATAAAATAGTACATTTCATAAGGAATCCAAGCATATAAAGAACTCAAAAAACGAAGCTATAACGAAGAAGTTATGATATTTACAAGATTACGATAATTAAATATATAAAAGTGTTTTTATAAAAGTAGTTTTATAAAAACTGGCACTGTTTTAGATCTGGTAAAAATATATGGATATTTTATGATGATAGTACATGTTATGAGAATTCCAAGCATATAAGAAACTTGAAAAACAAAGCTATAACAAAGGAGATACGATTTTCGTAAGATTTAAAGTTATAAAAATAGTTTTATAAAAACATTTTGAATTTACTGTTTTGACTCAGATTTTTATAAAAGCAGTGAGTATTTTATTTGACTTGTTTATCTTGTCACGATTTCATACATATAAAGAACAAGCGAAACAGAGTTAGAATGAGTGAGTTATGAGTTTTTAAAGATTTCGGATAAATAGAAATTACAAAAACTAATTAACTTTTATAAACACTTTTCTACAATTTATAAAAATGTAACAAGGTTGTTAACAATTGAAAATATAGTTTACGAGTGTTTTCGAGACCGTTTGGACTATAAAAACCTTAAGAAATATTGTAGTAACTTTGATATAATATTTATATACGTTTTCAACTTCATAAATGTTATTTTACAAAGCAATTAAACCATTTATATAATATCATTATATAAACAATAAAAATATTAAATCGTGTATTATTAACAAATAATCAATTATTAGACAAAGGTAATATTTTTACGGACACATATACCTAAAAAATTATTTAACAAGTACAATTTAAATATTATTTCGACTTTTTAAATTAAACAAAAACTAATAGGTGGTGATGTAACTCTATAACTTACGATGTTGTATTTATATTAAATACATTATACTTATACGACCTATAATTAATTAGGTTGCATTCCGGATCGTTTGTGACGATTACTTTGTTGATTTTGCGATAATCACTACTCTCACTAGAGGTGAGTTTATAGCCCCTCTTTCACTTATTTTACATTTACTTTACAAATCTCGGGAGAGAATACATGCTCGTTACAACTTGTTTACATATTCATTTACAATCTCTTTTACATACTCTTCTACATACTTGTTACATACTTGATTTCGTAACTCATTTATATACTCATTTACATGATGGATTACAAACTCGGTTACATGAACGTTTACAAACTCATTTACATGGTTGATTACAAACTCGTTTACACACTCATTTTCATATCTCTATACAATACTTGTTTTCACTTATGGACGCAACAACTTTACTTTGATTCAAATGATTACGGATTAACATGATTTGATTGGTGTCTATAGGGCCAACAAATACATACTCACGAACTCTTACTGTGCCTTGAATAAAGTGACATACATATAAGTCTACGTCGCATTTTCATGAACTTAGGGGTATAATCGTAATCACACATGGTGACTATTGTATTGGATACAATGGTCATGCATACTTTACAAACGCTTAGGTCCAACTATACTTAACTTTTTGTGACTATTGTGTGGGATACAATAGTCATACACATATTTGATTACAACTTTTACACTTACATTTTGTGACTATCATAAGGGTTGAAAAGTTCATACATACTTTACAAAACTCGAATTCCAACATTTTAACAAACGCATTTGTGTGGTTTGTATTTATACTCATTTTAAGAAAACCTATATATTTAAGTTTATGCGTTGCAAGTCTTGTATGGGCGAGACTTGTAACACAGTAAGTTACATATATATAGTTTTGTGATACACATTTATTCTTACAAAAACCTATAAACTCACCAACTTTATGTTGACACTTTTAAGCATGTTTTTCTCTGGTGAATTAGATGTTTGGCTTACTTGATGTTCATTGAAGTCTAAACAATACAAGATTACTTTTCAAACAACACATTTAGAGGTTGTTCTCTCAAGTCTTGTGCAATGGTATTATGAAGTAACGCTCCCGGACATATTTCCGCTGCGACCTATTTTGGGGGTGTTGCATTTTTAGCCTTTGGTTTGGGTAGGATTTTTCTCTCCTTTGCCTTTGGTTTGGGTAGGATTTTTCTCTCCTTTGAAAGGTGCTATGTTGATGATACAAAGACCTTTGGTTGTTGTAAGAATTTCTTCTTTCCGTAGAATGATTGTTTTAAAAAGAAGGTCTTCAATTATATGAGTTTGAAGGTCTCATATTTGGTGTGGGTAAAAGAGGTCTAAGGTCATCTCGAGGTCGTGTGTATCCAAGTCCATTATGTGAGCCCGAATGATATCCTTGATGTCTTGTTTATACTTTTCTAATGGGTGCTTGGGAACCTTGAGTGTTTGCAAAGTAAGTTTGAGGTGTTATGGGTTTAACAAAGCTTTTTGAGGAATTTCCATTTTAACTTTCTTTTACAAACACTATTGGTTTGTTTAGACTTACGGAAGTGGTTTTATCATTTTTTAAAAATCCAAGACCTTCCTTATCTTGGGACAATTTTTGACGACTTAACATGTCATCCAAAACAACACTACCCTTTTTACGACTTCATCTTGAAGTTTAGAAACCTTGCACTTTAAAGAGTCAACCTCTTTGATGAGTGCATCACAATTTTTGCAAGGTTCAACCACCTTTATAATATTTGCAAGTTTCTTTACTTTAAATTCAAGATCATTGATTTTACTTAAAAGTTTTGAATTCTCGTTTTCAAGAGAGCGGTTTTCTATTAAAAGCTTTTCAAAAGTTTTAGTTAAATTCTTGTTAAACCTTAAGAGTTGCTCATTCTTCTTTTGCAAATAAACAATATTTGAATCATTATTAGAAATGGAAGGTTTAGGTTGTACCTCTTAAGAATCGATTACCATAAGACACGTTGCATCGTTTTGAGGCTCATCGTCGTCTTCACTATCATTCCATGCTCCTCCAACAAACGCCTTTTTCTCCTTAGACTTTCTACACTCACTAGCAAAGTGGCCTTCTATTTCGCAATTGTAGCAAGCTCCTTTTTGTTTCGAGTTTTCACCACCTTTATCTCCTAAGCTATTTCTGTGGCCTCTTCTAAACCTATTAGCACCATTACCAAATCGATTGCCACGCCCAAATCGATTACCTTTGCGAAAAAACTTTTGGAAGTTCCTAGCCAACAAATTAAATGCTTCGGCTTCTTCTTCTTCATTTATGTCCTCATCACTTCCACCTTGACTATCACTATCATCACTAGTTTGTTCCTTAGTAACTTTAGCTTTAAGTGCTAAAGATTTAACCTTTTCTTTAGTAGTCTTGGAAGCTACGCCATCATTATCCAAGACCATTTCATAGACCTTAAGGTTTCCAATTAGCTCGTCAAGAGGAAGTGTAGCCAAATCTTTGGCCTCTTCAATCGCTGTCACCCTGGCTCTCCATTTCAATGGTAGAGCACGAAGAAACTTTCTTACGTGATTCTTGCTATAGTAGTCCATATCTAAAGATTAGAGACTAGTCATAATAGCATTGAATCGTGTGAAACCGCTATCAATAGTTTCTTCATTGGAGATTGCGAACTTCTCATATTCTTGAGTGAGAAGATCAGTCTTGCAATTCTTAACTTGTGAATTGCCTTGGTGAGTGATGATGAGTGTATGCCATACTTCTTTGGCGGTTTTACACATGAAGACTCGTTCGTACTCTTTACGCGGTTGGGCATTGTAAAGAGTCATCTTGGCTTCATTATTCTTGCCAAGTTGCTTCTTTTGCTCATCCTTTAGAAGCTCATATGGCGTTTCCTTCATGAACTTTGTTTCCGAGTCTTCAACTTCAAAGTAAAAATCTTCGTTTTGAATGACTTGTCATAAGTCAATATCTTTAGACTTAACATAAGTCTCAAAGCGGGATTTCCAAACGCAAAACTCGTTGGGTTCTAGCAAAGGTGGTCTTTGCATAGAACACCCCTCAACATAGTTCTCTTAAGCCATGGATCTTTACTCTACTTTTTCAAACATCGGAGTTAGGATTTTAAATTTTTTTAAAAGAAGTTTTCAACTTAAAACGACTTCTTGGGATGGCTTTAACGCTTGAAAACTTGAGTAAACTGCCCTGATACCAATTGTAGAACCGTAGAGGGGGCGAATACAGCTCTTTTGAGACTTGAAGTTTTATAAACTTTGAAGAAGTCAAGAAAACCGTATTCACCCCTTCTACGGTTCTACAATCTCAAAACCCTAAATTTGATAATTGTGATCAAAATCCGGTTAGGACAATACGAGGTCTGTGGGTATTGTACAAGCGGCGAAGCTCTGTAAAATAGCGGATATTCGAGAAGGTGGGGAGGAGTGTGTAATATCGACACAAGAGTATATCAGGAAAGTTGTTGAGGATAAGGATTTTACGCGTGGGTCGTGGGTTAGCGCAGTTGAGTTTGTGAATGCTGATGGGTGAGTGGGTGTTTTAGAAATATCAATAAATTTTGCAAGAATGAGAAACTTGACAAGGTTGTTGCAATAATCAAATCTTGTACCCCGAATACGTTGAGCGATCTCAAGTAACACTCAAAGGCATTTCAGGTATAATTTCAGGTACTATTCATCACAAAGTGCTTACAGAGGATAAGTTTAGAAAGGAGATTGCTGTAGGAGCTGATTTGATACTTCAAAATGTTTATGTGTTTTCTCCTAAACAATCGACTCATTATCTTAAAATTACAAAGAAATATGGAGTAAGGTGATTTCCACAAGGAGTGGGCTCTTCACAGAAATCAATCGTTAATGGTTTCTGATTCTAGACGAGGTACACAAATAGAGCGATTTTCTCTATAAGGATTACAGTTTAGTTTGTGTTTTTTGTGTTATCTTTGACAACAAGGATTTTCACCCGCGCGTTACCGCGAAGCGCCACTATAAAATCGCACTGCATGCAACATAAATCTCAATTTTAAGTGACATGAGATGGCATTACATAGGAAGAGGGATAAGGAAAAATGGTCTTTGTGTAATGAAAATCAGAAACTCTCCGAAAGATAAACTTCACATAACTTCTATAGATGATACTTTGACATTTTAGCATCAAAGATTGGGTCACACCAATATGCGACTCATACAATCGCTATCATCTAAAGAGCTTGTTAGAAATTTACCAAAGATAAAATTTAACTCATTTTTTTTGCGATGCTTGCAACATAGGAAAATAAGTCCATAATAACCACGAGGCTAAAAATAATTTCTAATTTTGTGTATGTCTAGAACTTCTACATGTAAACTTGTTTAGTCCATCTCCTATCAAAAGTTACGTATGAAACATTTATATATTAGTCGATAATTCGAATCTAAGCAATCTCTTATTTCACTGGTTCATCACAAAAATAAATCAAAGTAGGATCGACAATTTGATTATATCATCCAAAATACTCAAGTAAAATTACTTTTGTATGCGTTAAACATAATAGGGATACCCGAACATCAAAGATTTAAGGTATAAAACACCTTGATTCAAACCCTCTCATCGCACTCTCCCATGTAGACGGTCAGGAATAGTATCCTACCTTCTGTACATTTTTTCAAATTTCAAACTTTCCACTTCATTACACATCCTTTATAAAATCAAAACACTCTCTCTTTCAAAGATCAAAGTCCTTTCCGAAAGAAATTTCCTCAAGAATGTTTAGCCTGGTTTTGATGATCATCATCATATCCCTCGTCATGCTTCTCTATCCAATGATCAAGTTCTCCCGTGTCGCGTTGTACTTTGTCTTAGGACTGTATTTATTCGTTATTTTTCCTCTCCTTTGTATTGCACTATGCATTAAGATGAATGGAATATTTTTTTAGGGTAAAAGAGATGAATAGAATATAATAAAACTTTCTTTGGTTATTTCGCTACCTTATTTTATTTTGCACATCTCTATGTTACATTTTTGGACGATACATTCACGTGGAAACACACGCATTTTCTTAGAACACGTATATCTAATGTACACTAAAAATGGAAGTATTCCTCTTGATAAAAAATAACGTTCGTAATGAAAATATCTGAAGAAAAGGTTTACATCTAAAGAAATAGTCAAAATAGTGACTATTTTTATTTTGCTCATTATAGAGCCGAATCCATTCTCGAACGAAGGCCGGATCCCTTTGAAAGGGATCTACCTGATCCGTGCGACTGATATTATTTTGATATCAGACGAATTTTCCCTCTATAAATCAAAAAGCCACTCAAAACATTAAAATCATACTTTCACTCATCACTTGGCAAAATCATCAATCTAATCATGATTGTTTCTACATTTTAAGTAAATTTTCATCATTCCTCTCTTAAATATATGTCTAGGCTTCTATTTTGCAGAAAACCTAATTATTAGGATTTCTCAAATTACTTCATGCTATGATCAATTATGTATAATAGATAACTAATTATGCTCCCCTTAGTTAGGAATTGCATCTTTGCATTATTAGAAATCAATCTTCTAAGGAAACCCCATGTCAAATTTTTGCAAATATTTCTCACGACTAGGACCTCCATCAAAAATGATTTTCGTGAATTGTTAATACTAGTAAAAACATGTTTCGAACATCATTGCACTTTTTCTTGAATGCTAAAGAGAATACATAACTAATATGTATTTTCGAGTAAATTCAATCGAAGCCACATTGAATTAAGGAGCGTTTGGATTACCTAAATATTATTACTTTGAGTCAAGGTAATCGCACCTCTACATCCATTGTATTATCTCATGATCCAACCAGAACCGGAAGGATCTACCCAGGGATATCAAATAGATATAATAGAAGTCCTTAGGTAATATGGAGATGAATGAGAATAAGTGAATAATGTTGTCTAAGGCATAAGCTAGCACCAGAATAAACACAACATGGTGTTAGTAAGGACGTATTGGTAAACATTAAAGGGGTTGAAGAATGAAAAGGAATAGTTATGTAAAGGGTGAAACAAAATGAACCCTCCATACGCATTTGGTATTGAAGATATTTCGTACTGAAGAAATACATCATGGACCCACTAATGCAATTCATAACGCTCCCTAGCTACTCAGGTTTCTCTCAAAAGAAATATTGTTTCAATTCTTACGAAGACATAACACGTAATCTATTGACTTTCTCACTTCGAGAATGTTGATATTAATGAGGTGACAGTCTGTTTCAGCCTCCGATCACTAAAACCAAAACTCACTTATTGAGTCTAGAGCCAAAAGAGATCAATATATAAATCTCATTGTGACACATTTTAAATATACACTTGTTGTTCTCATCAAAGAACAAAAGTTGTAACAAAAAGTCCTAGGCATTATCATCAGATCTTTCCTAAACATTCAGAGTGATACTCTTTAGTATTTCACAGTGAAGAATGTAAATTCCAGTGTGTTAGCCTCAAAATATTGAGTCAAACATGGAAGTTTTGGTCTTTATTAAATATTCAGTGTAATAGGCTAGAATGGGAAACGGGCTCGTTTAATGTAATCTAATTGTGCAAGTGTTGCGGGCTAAAGCCCAAAGTTAACCTGGGCCTGACCCATTAGTAAAACCCACTCGGCCCAAAAGAGCCTCAATAGGCCGGCCTCAAAGTGGTATATAAACCCTCTCCAAGGATGGGAGGGTATTGGTTCTCATTTGTATTTTACACATTTGCTAGAATTAACCAAACACTCTCTTTCTTTCTCTCTTTTCTATCTTCCTTCTTCCTACTTTCTTTATATATCTCCTTGCTTATTTCTTGTGTTGCGAAAATGGTTAAGTAGTATTTTAAGATCCTACATGTGGTATCAGAGCCAGGTTATTGTTTAAAACCCAACAAGCCAAGAAACAACGGTGTTAAACTATCAGGTTATTGTTTTTAGATTAAAAGATGTAAGCTTTTTATTCAAATACGCAAATAAAAGAAAATAAGCCGAGAGCTTTTTGAACCGAAAATAAGCCGAATAAGCTTACACAACACAACCACGAATCACTAAACCCACTCGAGGCGAGTGATACCACATGTGGGATCCCAAAATACTACCTAACCATTTTCACAACACAAGAAATAAGCAAGGAGATATAGAAAGAAAGTAGGAAGAAGAAATAAAGAAAAAAAGGAAAGAAAGGGAGTGTTTGGTTAAATCTAGCAAATGTGTAAAATACAAATGAGAACCAACGGCCTCTACATCCTTGGAGAGGGTTTATATACCACTTTGAGGCCGGCCTATTGAGGCTCTTTTGGGCCGAGTGGGTTTTGCTAATGGGTCAGGCTCGGGTTAACTTTGGGCTTTAGCCGGCAACACTTGCACAATTAGATTACATTAAACGAGCCCGTTTCCCGTTCTAGCCTATTACAATGAATATTTAATAAAGACCGAAACTTCCATGTTAATGTTGTTTGTGCAACTTATGGCAAATGTGTGTTTAATTCAATTCATGAGGCTTGTGTTTCTAAGTTTTTGAATGACGTAAATGCTAGATCTAAGAAGCCTCAAGTAGTGCCCAATAGACCTAGAAAACCCATAAGAAAAGTGAATCAATCTATTGCAACACCCCCTAAGAAAACAGTTGCTTCAGAATCCACTATTCAAAAATCCAAGAGTTACTATAAAATGCTTTATGAGAAGAAAAGTAAGGCATGGATATGGTGGATAGAAATATAATGCCCATCAAGAATAAATGGGTTCCTAAGACAAAAATGAAATGGGTGCCTAAAGTTAGGAAAGAAAATATGAACACAAGTATTAGTCCCACTATAGATAATTCATATAGGATAACTAATATCTTCAAACTTACAAATACTTTAGGATCCAATTTGTCAAATGTTCCATTGTCCTCTAATTCTCTTATAGATTGTGCAAATAATCCTATTCGTTGTTGACTCTGGATGCATAAAGCACATGACGGGTAATCTCAAACTGCTATGTAATTTTATTGATAAATATATGGGTACGGTACGGTTCGGGAATGAGCAGTTTGCACCAATTCTTGGTTACGGGGATTTGGTTTAAGGAAATATCATGATCAAGTAGGTTTATTACGTCAAAGGCCTTAATCATAACCTATTCTCGGTTGGTCAATTCTGTGATGCGGATTTGGAGGTTGCTTTCAGGAAGTCTACGTGCTTTGTTAGAGATCTTCAAGAAAATGATTTACTTACCGGTAATCGTGGATCTGATCTCTATACAATATCTCTTCAAGAGAGATCTTCACCAACTCTAATCTGTTTCATGGCAAAGGCATCACCAACTTAAGCATGGTTATGGCATCGTAGAATCTCTCATCTGAACTTCGACACCATCAATCATCTTTCTAAGAAGGATATTGTGAATGGCTTACCAAAGTTGAAATATGTCAAGGATCAACTGTGTTCATCTTGTAAATTGGGTAAAGCAAAGCGAAGCACATTCAAGACAAGACTGTTCCAAGTTCAAAAAGATGGTTAAATTTGCTTCATATGGACTTATGTGGTCCAATGCAGATTGAAAGCATCAATGAAAAGAAATACATTCTGGTGATTGTTGATGACTACTCACACTACACGTGGACTCATTTTTTGAGATCCAAGGATGAGACACCATAAGTACTTAAAGACTTTCTAAAGATGATTCAACGGAATCTTCAAGCCCAGGTGATTTTTGTTCGAACTGACAGAGGCACAGAGTTCTTAAACAAGACACTCCATGCACATTTTAAAGAAGAATGAATTGAACACCAAACATCTACTCCTTGAACATCTGAACAGAACGGCGTTGTAGAAAGGCGGAACCGTATTCTAGTTGAGGTTGCTCGAACAATGCTTTCAGCTTCAAAACTTCCTTTATTCTTTTAGGCTGATGCTATAGTAACAACATGTTACACCCAGAATAGATCTCTCATCATCCCTAAACACGAAAAGACACCATATCACATCATTAATGAAAGGAAACTTACATTCAAAAACCTTCACATCTTTGGATGCACTTGTTACTTAACCAGAGATGGTGAAAACCTCGACAAAATGAAAGAGAAAAGGGATCCATGCATTTTTGTGGGATATTCTACACAGTCAAATGGAAATAGAGTCTACAACAAGAGAACCAGATTAATAGTTGAATTCATTCATATCAACTTTGATGAAATCAAGGAAATAACGCCTGTTGCTAATAACAATTCAGGCCTCGCACCCCCACGAAAAATGATTTCTGATCATAATTGTTCAGAGCTTGGAATTCAAGACCACGGTAATGATACTTCAAGTTCAACGCTGGTTCTAAATGTTTCTCCTTCAGCAGACCCATCAGAACCTTCACTACAAGAGTTGGATTTACTATTCAGTCCTTTGTATGAAGAATACTTCACTACATGAAATCAAAGTGTGTCCAAGTCTTCTGCTCTCTATGATAATTCTCAACAACAATACACACAACCTACAGTGAATGTTCCACCTATAATAGAACCGATTACTCCAACAACAACTCTTCATGCTGAGGAAAACAACAATGATCAAGCAAAAGATGCACATTTTAAACCATATGAATTTATCAACCCATTTTGTACACCGGTACAAGAAGTTGCTGAGTCTTCCTCACGCAATGTTGATACTTCAAACATGCATACATTCTACCAACGACACTGTTCTGACTACCATTTGACTAAAGATCACCCGTTAGAACAAGTTCGTAGAAATCCATCTAAGCCAGTGCAGACAATAAGACAACTGTCTATAGATCCTGAAATGTGTATGTTCGCGCTCGCTGTGAGTACTACTAAACCAACAAACATTAAGAAAGAAATGACTGATCATGCATGGATCGACGCAATGCAGGAAGAGCTTCATCAATTTGACCGACTCAAAGTTTGGGAACTTGTTGACAAACCCTTTGGAAAGACAGTGATTAAACTTAAGTGTTTGTGGAATAAACAAGAAAGATGAAGACAATATTGTTATTCGCAATAAGGTACGACTTTTAGCTAAAGGGTATGCACAGAAAGAGGGTATTGATTTCGAGAAATCTTTTGCACTAGTCTCTCGCTTGGAAGCAGTTTAGATTTTCGTTGTCTATGCTACACACAAATCCTTTCCAATATATCAGATGGACGTAAAAACGACTTTTCATAATGGTCCACTAAAGGAAGAGGTTTATGTTGCTCAACCAGATGGGTTTGTTGATCCTGATCATCCAGAAAAAGTCTACCGTCTAAAGAAAGCTCTATATGGATTGAAGCAAGCTCTAACAGCCTCGTATGATGAACTCTCAAATTTTCTAATGTCTAAAGGTTTTACTAAAGGTACTATTGACCCCACTTTGTTTATGATAAGATACGATGAGGACATTCTACTTGTGCAAATTTACATAGATGACATTATTTTCGAGTCTACAAGCCCAAAATTTTTTAAAAGATTTGAAAAACTGATGCATAGTAGATTTGAGATGTCCTTAATGGGGGGAAATGAAATTCTTTCTAGGAATTTTGATCCACCAATCCCCAAGAGGTATCTTTATCAACCAGGCCAAGTATGCTTTAGAAATACTTAAAAAACATAAAATGGATAAATGTGACAGCCTTTGTACTCTAATGGTTATTAAACCTAAACTAGATGCAGATTTAAGTGGAAAACCCATTAACCAAACACGATATCATAGTATGATCGGGTCACTCATGTATCTGACTTCTAGTAGACCAGACATAGTGCAAGAAGTGTGTTATTGTACACACTATCAAGTAAGACCAACAGAAAGACACCTCAAAGAGGTCGATAGGATCTTTAGATACGTAAAGGGAACCATCAACATGGGACTCTGGTATCCAAAGGATTCTGTTTTTGAACTAAGCGCATTTTCAAATGCTAATCATGCCGGATGCCTTGATACTCGCAAAAGAACTTCTGGAGGAATACAATTCATAGGCGAAAAAATAGTCAGTTGGAGGTCAAAGAAACAGGACTGCACTGCAATGTCTACAGCAGAGGCAGAGTATGTGGCGTTATCTGCAAGTTGTGCTCAAGTAATGTGGATGAGGACACAGCTTAAACATTATGGCTTTGACTACAACAAAATACCATTGTACAGCGACTCTCAGTCACCTATAGCAATCTCATGCAACCCCGTGCAACACTCTCGTACCAAGCACATCAATGTCCGCTACCACTTTATTAAGAAACTGGTTGAACGTGGTATAGTTGAATTATACTTTGTCAGAACTGAATACCAATTAGCTGACATGTTTACAAAAGCTCTATCACAAGATTGATTTGAGTATCTTGTCAGAAGAATTGGTATGAGATGTTTGATTCTAGCATAGCTGGAGGTTCTGGCAAATGAGACTGCTTGATATATTCATCAAACATTGAATTGTACATATTTTTGAAAAAGAAAATACAAAAATATAAAACCAATAAAACCAAATACAAAAAGCAAATACAAAATCACAAAATTCAAAAATTCAAAAAGAATCTTCTCGACATGTCTCTTAGAATCGATAACATTTACGTAACTAGAAATAACAATTAAGATTGTCACGGGTATGTAAATGAAGTTCGAGCAAGAGTTCAAAAGTTTTCAAAACATGTCATTTCTAATTTTCTTTATGACTTGTAATCGCTCTCAGATTGCAACTTGGACCCTAATGACAAAGGAGAGTGTACGCATAAGTGCGCTTATCCTTGGCGTTAGAAGATAAGTCTTCTAACATGTGGTTTTTCAAAAGTTGAACACAATTTTTAAGAATTTGTCAATGACAATTCAAAATCTTTCAAAATTGTATGTTCAACACTCCATCCCTTACAAAGTTATCAAAGAAAATCACTATCGATTAGTACAAGTGGTTTCATTTTTTATAAATGAGTTAATAGTTGAGGGGGAGTTATTCAAAAAACATAGTTTTAATGATTTTGGATACATCATCTCACGACAATTCTTATGTATTCAAAATATTATCAAAAGTTTCTTAAATAACAAATCAGTAATAATGACATAACGAACATTAGAATATTTGTTATAAGATGATCCAGTGTCTAAGCACAATTTTTCAAGAATTATTCAATGACATTTTATAATCTTTTTAAAATTATGTGCTCAACATTGTCTCACCCTCAATTCTATATTCTTTTTACAACTTGGTATCATTTTTTTGGAATGACGAGTTAGTACAGTTACTAAGTTAGTTATTCGATTCCACAGTACTTACCCAGAAGGTAGTCCCTGCCGTGTCAATCATATGCAGAATTGAGGAGGAGCAAGAAGAATAAGTTCTACATAATTCATGCTGACACGTTTCTCTTCCCTTGAATTTTTCATGACAAATCTTAATCACTTGGTATTTCAAAACTAAGTGACTTAGTGTTTAAAATAAGGGGAGAAATATGATTAAAATGTGATCTAGAATAATAATAAGTGATCTAAAGACTCAAAGTGCTTTATACTTCTACCCACATGTGCAAAACACTTTTGTTTATCGATGCACGTGTGAAGGGGGAGTTTTCCAAAAGATGAAAATCTCAAAGTGTCAAACGATTTTGATAATTCTATCAAACACTTTGATTGATTTTCAAGGTTTTATGGTTACAATCTTATACCCAACACCATATTAATTTCATGGTGATTCTAAAGTCATAAGGTGGTTAGGTTAGGTATTAGTCCTATGATCCAACCAGAACCGAAAGGATCTACCCAAGGACATCCCATAGTTAGAAATAGCAGTCCTTAGGTATGACCTGGAGAAGAATGAGAAAAAGGAAGAATGCCGACTAAGACATGAGTTAACACTGGAACAATCACAACAAGGTGTTTTGGTAAGCATTAAAGGTGTTGAAGAATGAAAAAGAAATGTAAGGATAAAGGGTCTAAAGAAAGAAGCCCTCCATACAATTTTAGGCAAAAACCGGGTCAACACATATGCTATCAGTCTTCACAAAGATGAATTATGTTATTGAAGAAAGACATCATGGACCCAGTGATGCACTGCACAACCCTTCCCAGCCATTCGAGTTTCTCTCAAAAGAGACTTGTCTTATTTATCATGGAGATTAACACGACTTCTATTGACTTTCTCACTCCGAGTTAGTTGATATTGAAAAGGAAGGTGGCAGTCTGCTCTAACCTCCGATTACTAAAACAAAAACGCAAAAATCGAGTCCAGAGCCAAAGAGATCAATCTATAAATCTTACTAGGACACATTTCCTGATAAATACTTGTTGTTCAACATCTAGAATACAAGTGATAACAAAGAGTCCTACGCATTATCCTTGTGATTTTGCCAGAACATCATAGTGATACTCTTTAGTATTCACAGTGACGATGGAAATCCTTCCGGAGTTAACATCAAACATGCTCTGCGGTAGGTGACTCACGAGATTCTATATGAATCAAACTTGTGATAACTGGATATCGATTTTGGTCCATTAAATGAATTGACGACTCAATCAATAAGATAGTAACTAATTGATTCACTCTTATCGTACTGTCTGCTTTGAAACATTTTGGTAAAGAGAACAAGCAAGCATGGTAAATCTAATAAATCTGTGTTAGAGGATCTTATACTTTAAGCTGGAAACCCTGTCAAGGAGATTCTTCTTAAATTGAATCTACCTGATCATAGGTTGGTCCTCACAGAACCAAAGGTTATCGCTATCGAAAAACAACAAATAACAAAGCCATATTCATCCATATCTGTTGTTTATTACTAACCTAAACATGCAGGTCTAAACTACGGTGTAGCAACCATATTCCAGAAGAGTCGGATTCATTACCACATGCTCATACTCAAGCTACAAAGACATACTATAAGCATCAAGATTCAAGAATCAAGAAAGCTAAAGGTTAATCAAAGACAAAGACTTCTAAAAGTCTGATTATCAAGATCTTATTTAACGATATCAAGATTATCAAGACAAAGATTGTCAAGGAAGATTGTTATCAAGCTTTCAAGATGATGCATAGTATGAGCATGTTGGTCAAGACACAAGATCGCAAGATGGCAATGACGATAACAACAAACAAGGATAAAGATTTAAAGATCTCGGAATCAAAGACAAAGTCAAAAGATAATGACAAAGGCTCAAGATCAAAGATCACACAGCATGAAGGAACAAGCCTACAACAAGATAAAGTCAAAGACCAAGACTCAAGAGCTCAAAGATAAAGAATTCAAAGACTTCGCTTTATGGGAGATTGTTAACGTCGAAATATTGAGTCGAACATGGAAGTTTCAATCTTTATTAAATATTCAGTGTAATAGGCTAGAACGGGAAACAGGCTCGTTTAATGTAATCTAATTGTGCAAGTATTGCGGAATAAAGCCTAAAGTTAACCCGAGCCCGGCCCATCAGCAAAACCCACTCGGCCCAAAAGAGCCTCAATAGGCCGGCCTCAAAGTGGTATATAAACCCTCTACAAGGATGGAGAGGGTGTTGGTTCTCATTTGTATTTTACACATTTGCTAGAATTAATCAAACACTCCCTTTCTTTCTCTCTTTTCTTTCTTCCTTCTTCCTACTCACTTTTTATATCCCCTTGCTTATTTCTTGTGTTGCGAAAATGGTTATGTAGTATTTTGGGATCCTACACAGTGTCTACATCAAACAACACCATGGTAGGTGACATGTGCGATCTTGAAAAGGATCAAACTTGTGAAAAACTAGAAATCCAATACGATCCAGGAATATGGATTTCACGGGAAACACCAAAATTATTGTTGTGTACTTTATAGTTTGCATCAATGATTCACCTATATTCGTTGTTATCCTAACTTGAAAGGGAATTCCATATATAGGAACGGGTGTAGGATATCGAAAAAAGTTGTTAGCGTCTCTAGACATGTCCGTTTTAGATACACTACATTACAAGCTAGAAAAACTATTAAGAAGATTCACTCATGAACTGAATCTTGATGACGCAGCTACACTATTTATAGTGTGAAACGGTCCTCACGGAACTAGAGGTTAAAGTAACTGAACTTTGATGAATGCACAAGAAATTCGTCCATATATGTTGTTTATTGTTAACTCTTACATGTGCATGTACAGACGATGTAACTACCTCATTCTAACACCATCATATTCATAGCCACATACTCATACTCAAAGCTTTAAAGATTCAAGTATCAAAGATGAAAGATAAGAACAAATACAGATACAGTTTCGTAACTCTGATAATAAAAAAGAACTCCTTCAAAGTCGCCAAGATCATGAACAAGTTAAAAGATTTATATTGGGGGAGATTATTAGCTTTTCAAGATACAAATCAAGTAATGTGGAATCGAGTATGAGTATGTTGCTCAGATGCATCAAAGCTATTCAAAGAAGTAATATTCAAGATGAATTCAAGGCAATAATGATGAAAAGAGCTCAAAGGCTAAAGACAAAAAAAAGAAAACAACAAAAAGATCAAGATCAAGATCATAAGTGAATTATTGGAACTAAAGCTCAACTATTACACAAAAAGACTTAAGTGCAAGACAAGTGTGAAAAAGATCAAAGATCAAGACCATCATTTACATTATTTGAATGATCACCCCTAAGAGGAAGATTGTTAGGATTGATTGTTTATATGAAGTGGTGATCAATTCTGATCCCACAAGTCTTATAATAGTTCACGTGTAATAGTGTAGTCTCAGGTTTAACGAGCTTAGGCTTTAAGTTTTATTATAAACGTTATGGGCTAGGTCCAATACCAAGCCTAAGTCCGACCCATAGCTAAGGAAGAAGCACCCTTATTAGAGCTTCCTTACTATAAATACCCCTCTCCATGTAAGGAGAGGGTGTTGGTTGGTTGTGTCATTTGTTATAATCCTCCTAACCTTTCTTCTTATGTCTTCTCTTTTCTAATACAAGTTCTTCTTTTTCTATCCTGTCTTCCTTTATTCTTCTCTTATATTTTATATGTGTGTGCTTTAGAGAAAGTTTTGACCTTACACGAAATGAGTAGTTTAGCTTGGTTTGTAGGTTTTTCGGATTTTTTAAACACCCCTAATATGTATTTGTGGGTTTGTATTGCTGCCATATTTTGGTGTCTCATAATTAAAACTTGATATGTGGATGTAACTTTTGATTGCAATAAACTGTGTATAAGGTGAGCAAAGAAATTTTGATTTCTTAATTGTTGCATGATTTCATAGGTTGTGTACAAGTTATGGTTATGTCTGCTAAGTTAATAAGTGTCGTTAACTAATAAAGGAAACTAATTTTCTGATTTAAAACCGGTTGTTTTTAAATTTATTTAGTAATGCATAATTTTATAGCACCGTAGACCGTGTTTCTTTAGGGAGTAATGATGTTTCGATTTATTTATATCTTTTTGGGTGTGTAAAATAGTAGGATGGCTGACCACGAGATTATGTTGGCTCATATATTAAGTTTGTGTGTTTGGGGCGTGGCCATCTTTCTTTTTCTTTTTAACTTTTTGGCTTATGTAAAATAGTAGGATGTATGAGTTCGAGATTTTTCGCCTTAAAAACCACTATTATTGCAGTCAAAATGATAAATTTGTTTAATTTTTGATCATATGCTTTTTGTGCGCTATGCATAAGCTGTCATCATAACTGCCAAAGTTGTGCAAATTGTATATTTTGGGTGCATAATGATCTTTTGATTTATTTTTATTTTTTGGCCCGTGTAAAAGATTTAGATGTTTGAGTTTGCTATTTTCTCGGCTTGGTCATATGATTTTATTTAATGTGTCTGACCCGCTGTTATAATTGCTGATTTTTTTAAGCGCCGTAAATTGTGTGTTTTAAGGTTATAAATACTTTGCTATGAAGTCTGTTGATCTATGGGTTTTGCATGGGTTGTCAATTAGTTTGTTAAAAATGGCAGGGGTTGAACTGCATTTGTATGTTTGCATTGTTATGTGAATGCCATTGTTCTCTAAAGTTTGTGTGTTTAACTTGCTATTAATTAAAAATGGAAGCTTTATTATTCTTTGTTTGATTGTCTAATGTGTTGAGAATATGTTTTTTTACCATTACACATTTGTGTTGTTATATAGTGTGGGATTGAATAGACAAGTATAGAGACACTGTTATATTTGTTGGAAATGGTTATCTAATAACCCTAATATTACACATAATATTCTACGAGCTACGCAGCAGAAATAAGCACATATAGCAACTATAATTAACATAAAACATAAACAGAAAACACACCTCTAGCAACCAAGCTAGTGAAGAAACGAGATCTTATTGAGAATACGCATGTGTATTAAACCATGCGAAACCAAAACCTTTCGAGTTGCTAAAATAAACAACATATACGTGTATCCACACTACACGTTAACTAATACCACCCGAATGCTAGTTCCACGAACCAACGCTCAAGAATACTACATGTAGTCAAACTCAAAAACTCCTTCCCCATATGGGAGTTTGTTTCTTTGACCACTAAAGAGAAGAGAGAAGAAGGGATGATTATAATGAGCTAGGAGATCCTCTATTTATACAAGATATAGAGCCCTCAAGTTTACCTATCGTTGAAATATTAATATATATAATAAATATATATTTATATTATTATATACACTAATCGAGTATTAAATACATGTATAATAAATATACGCTTATATTATTATACATATATTAATAGAGTGATATCTAAGTGTATACGTGTGTGACCCCCGTAAGCCCACGTATTCCCAGTCGTATAAATATCCATATGACATGAGCATATCCTAACAGCTCCCACTTGCGAATGTCATGGTCATAAAATATAACATGCTAACATTGACGAATAGTCTAGCAACACCATCAATGCTCCCATAAATACCTGAGTATGGTTTCAGTAAATATCTCAGCCATCTATGGTTATAGTTAATCCTATCCTTTTGTTTTAGATACAATGTTAAATATGGATATGGATCAAATTCATTCCATAGTTTAACGATTTTGTTTCTTGCAATCTGTTTTGTCAGATTACCAAATGTAAAATGAATCATCTGAACTACACTTTTGGTGTGGGACCCACCAATACCATTGATAACCCAACAAGGAACCCCGTCAAGTATCTAAACTCACAATAACACATGGACGGAACAAATTTTGTTTGACTACTAGTGTATGTTAGGTATTTCATAATAACATTTCGAAATAAATTTATCCTTTTTTAACTACTTTTGTCAGTTGACGGTAGAATAGATATAATGAAATGTATCCATACACAAAATAAACGTGCTTGCATCGCAAGTATGTAAGGTTATACATTATCTTAACACTTTTGGGTTATGCAACATTTGGCTCCAGATTCGTCAATTGTATGCACCTAATAACGCCAATCCATAAAGTGACTAACATAGGTGGGGTATCCAATATTCAACCATATTGAATAACATATGAAGTTGGCATAATCATCTTTACATATTCTCTAGAATATAACCAAACACTCAAATTTGTCTTATCTTAACTATATTCCCATATTATTAACTGACAATGGACATAGTTTAGAATAAATAAATTTATTCAAGGATTTAAACATGCAAATATAGAACACAGTAGTATAAATGAAAACGATCATACCACGTATGTCAATTTATTATTTAATACAACTGCTTACAGTTCCATTATCCAAATACCAAATAAGATCAATGCATGACGATCCTAGTTAAATGTCTTATCTACAACAATCATAATTAGTGATAAGGCATAGGTTCCATGAACAAAACAACTAGGTCATGATCTTGTGGGACTTTGAGAATACTTATTTCAAAAAATTCACAAATAGTGAAGTTCTTTGAATAATATGATGATTTTTATTTTGCAAGTGTGCACTCACTCATAGGTGTTAGTCACATTACATTTCATAAGATGTATACGCACAACATCCTAATGAAGACAATCATCTTAACAGGTTTTCCAAACTGTAAAGCATTTTTATTCTTTTAATATAGTATTATGCAATTATGCATTTTAAACTAAGCATGTGTGACCAGTAATATTAGCATATAAGATGAAAACTTGCTTCTACAAAGATTGAGTATCATCTCAATTAAAACAAGCACTAGTGTATACAACAACACTATGCCAAACTACTGTAAAATCTGAACACTTCTTTAATAATGCTTGGATATCACACAAACCCATCATAATGATCTTACTATGATTACCACAATGTATATCCATAGTATCTTCATTATTAATTCTAGGAATGAATTCCTAATTTAAACATTAATCAGAATGTTCCTTCTAATATCTTTCAATTAGATTCCAATATTGTCAAATCATCTTACATGCATGCAAATGATACAACCAATCACATATACAATATGATGTACATAATGAATTCTTTAGTGGGACTTAAGGTTTTCATTCATGTGTTCAATCTCACCAAGTGAGATAAATCATTTGAGTTTCACTCAATGATATTTAATTGCATTCTGAGTTAATTCACCACATATGTATCAAACATATTATTCCAAGGTTGCATGTTTCATTTCCTAAAATTATTACAAGAACCTTTATTTCAATCTAAGGGATAAAATCTTACTTATATAAATAAATTGTTTCTAATATGTTCAACAACATAATTGATTTTAGAAAAATAAAAACAATTACTCACACTAGCTTTCAGAAGTACTCGTGAGATATCTTATTTATAATTAAAAATCAAATCCAACAAGTGATTTATTTAACCATTTAAACTTAAGATTATGCTCATTAGATGCATGCTTTTAATCCATACTTGGGTTCTAGCATTTTTGTATACTCGTAAAGATTATATTGGATTCATAAAACCTTATTTGATTACATATCGTCCTTGCAAGGTAATCAATCAAAAAGATTTCTTGAAATCTAATTTGTCATATTTCTTTCCAAGAAAACAAGTATGACAATCAAATTATCTTTATATATTTAAAGTTCGTAAATGAGGAAGTTTTAATCATAGTCATTTTCATGAATACGAGTAAACACTTATGTCATTTGACGTGCAATAAATATGTATACAAAATATTGTCCTTATGAGTTTTCTCTAAAAGGAAACTCATTTAAACCTCATCATCATAAACCGATAGGTTAAAGTTAAACAAATGAGTCTAAGAATTTAGATTATGTCTTGCGTTTAATAGATACAGTGTCTTTTCATTGCATAGTCTTTTGAGTCATTCATTACAATCAGGATACTTATTAATGCATCTCCTATTGGTTAGCATGTGTTCACCATGATCCTCTTATGAGATCATATCCTCACATTGATATAAAACCATTAGTTCATGAGGTATCCTTGCGGATCTATGAATATGAGTAGCATCATTATATTGTTCTTCATTTTATTTCTTGCCTAGTATAGAATGATTCGCTAGTGGAGTGTTTTAGAAGGTTTTGTGTATCTTCTTCTTAATTAATTCAAGGACCATACAATACTCCCACTCGCCTTTTAGAAAGTGAGACTCCCACTGCTTCTTGTATTTTGAGCCTATTCTCAAAGTATCTTAGCTCATCTGAGAGCAACAGAAAATTTGTTCTTGTGTGGTGTAGAAATGGAATCCCATCGTTTCTTTGGGTAATCCACCAAAATAACTTAATAGTTCTAGGCAGGTTGTCACAGATAATAATCTCCCAAGAGATTTCTTCCCAAATTTAGAACTCTCAATCAAGACACAATGAAGTTTCATATCTTTTTATTACTAGAATGTCTTGATTAACCTCTAGGTTAGTAAGTTATTATTGGTATATCACGACATGACTCAAAAATCTAACCTTGATCTTTTTTAGGAGTTAAATATAGTTAAGGTCGATCTTGAATCAAAACAATATCAAAGAATATAGTTTGATGTACTCTCGTGGACATACGTGATAAAAAACTGTGGTAGTTGTCCAAGGTAAGATTGATCTAATTCGTTATGGCTTATTTCCTAGTGCTTTCCAAACTGAAGTGTTAGAAACGGTGTAATGGTAAGTAATAGTACTCCTAAGCCGATTGTATCCTCTTATAAGTCTTTGATCAAGTCAACTATTTAATGTGTATGTACTAACAAGTAGACATAAACATCCAATACATTACTATTCGGTTATATGTCTTTGACCAATGTCAATGATTCATGTACATGTCGTAACATGATACATAATCATTGAAACCTTTTACTTTATGTTACATTGTCTTTCACAAGTAAAGGGACTTAATGTCTTGTGCTTTAATAAGAAGACATAACAATTATTAAACTAAAGTAAAAATGAGCGTCAAATAATGGTCTCAATAGTAATTTTAAGTTATTTACAAACTCCCATGTTTATAATTTTCCAAGAAAACATAATCATGTAGCTTACCTTTTTATCTTGACTATTTCCTTATAGGTGCTACGATACATTAAATGTGTAGGAGTCTTGATTCTTTTATATTAAGTTACATTACATTATAAGTATGAATTTTAATCACGCGCCACTATTTGGTCGCGGTTGATTGTTGACACTCGTCTTCTTGTTTGGATTTCTTGATCACTACTCGTATCCACGGTGAGTTCATAGCCCCACCTTTTCGCTTTTAATGGTTTTCATAAACTGTTTTCGGGGTGAGAATACATGCTTGTTTTACTAAGCCATTTTATTGATTTCTACTACTTAAGCGTTACATAACTATTTTTAACTAAAGCTTTTACTTGCTTACTATATGACTTTTAATAAATGTAAGATACATGATTGTTTACTTATGAACTTACAAAAGCTTGATTTGCTTACTACATGATTTGAAGTTATTGAATTCTTCTATATGAAAACTGTGAGTTTTGAACACATTATTTATTTTAAATGGGACACAAATGCTTGAAGGGTATGCCTAACCCGATTATGAAATTATCTGCATGAGTCGCTATTGCCAAAGTCCCTAATATCATGAATTGTTAATCGCCTTGTAGGGGTGAACGCTAGTATAATTAATAGATCTATTAGGTTGACCACCCTGTCTGGGGGCTTAATTCAAATCCTTTTGATCACCCCAACTCGTTAACGGACAATTTGTATTGAGAATCCTAGGTATGAGGCAATAATACCTACTTCAGGGGCAAACTAGAATGCATATGAGATGCATTATTGTCAAGGTTTTGGTGTCATAAGCTTAATGCGGTAATGTTGAATTATACTTTGAAATACTGTCGCTGGCTGATCTTAAACCTTGTGGTCCACTATTGAACATTACTTGATTTATTGAACATTACTTGGATTTCAAAAACAATATTTTTAAATGTGGTAACGCTACCCTTCTTATTGAAATATTTCTTGAATTGTTTCAACACTGTTTTTACTTAAACCTATGAATTCAACAACATTATTTTTGACATTTTTGCATGTATTTTCTTAGGTTATATCTTGTTAGCTGAGCATTAGGAGCATTCAAGACGTGTGGATATCAACAAAACTCAAGGACTCAGTTTTCTTCACATTCGATAACCATTTATCTTTAAAATATACATTAGAGTCGTTTTAAACTATTGTAACTTTTGTAAAAAGGAAATTATGGGGACTTGTCTAACTTTGATATTTTATTAAATCGAATGTGTCATTTTATTAAACATCTCACTTAGAGTCGTTTTCTATAACTTGTACTTTATGATATGAAGTAGCACCCTAAGTGGTATTTCGCTGCGTTGTGATTTTAGGGGGGTGTTATAGATTGGTATCAGAGCACTCGTAGTAGCGAACTAGGTTGTTTTCAAAACCTAAACTATAACCGTTTTTCGAAAATATTTAAGAGTCATTCACCATTGTCCGATATCCGCGCGCGCTTGCTCCCAGGTAACTAATATGCTCCCTTTTTGCATCCTTATTGCTATTATATTAATAATGAATATATAATGCTTGGTTATTATTTTGCTCTCATACGTCTATCTTATGACATCATATTATTTTCTTTATATCTGTCGGTTATATATACGCTGACCATTTCGATCATCGCGTACTTCCTGTTTTCTTATTTTCTCCCTCGAACGTCAACACTAGTATTATATAAGGATACTTGTACATATATGAGCTACTCACCTCTCAAATTCTTACGCTTATCTTCGGGATCATCGCCATCTATATATATAATGGTAATTCCTATAAGTGTTGAATTATGTATAAGGAAGTATGCATACAACCTTATAACACTAGTAATTTTTAAAACATTTCTATTTTCGTTTAAAAACCTTTTATAAATAGAAATC
Organism: Tanacetum coccineum; assembly: GCA_026074375.1. NCBI lineage: Eukaryota > Viridiplantae > Streptophyta > Magnoliopsida > Asterales > Asteraceae > Tanacetum > Tanacetum coccineum. Next base: position 11,166 of record BQNB010037983.1, on the reverse strand, counting down.
CCATAATTTTATAAACCACGTGTCATTTATAAAATTAGGGTTGCCATATTTACAACATTTCCATGTATAAGTGATCTTACTACGGATAAGGTTAATTCCCCATGGGAAATAATCAAACCCTAGTAACGATAACGACATACTTTAAATATTGTTAAAACGTTTATATAAAATTGTTTATTCTTGTGTTGTTCGTCGCGGGTTCCCTTGCGGAAACCACTAAACCCATGCATTATAGAACGTTGCAAGAAATAACAAATTTACTTATATAGCCCATGATTTAGCAAAGTGTAGATATCAATATATATACAATAAGCATTTTAATCGAGTGCTTTTAGTCCATACTAATTTTTGAAAATTATATTTGCATAAATATATATAAAAAAGCCACATATATATAAACTAGCAAAACCAATTCAAACAATTAATCATATTAAACACAATCAATGCACGTAATTAAACAAGAAGTCAACAAAATTCTTTCTAGCTTTTGCAATTAAACAATTAATTCACGTAGCAAAGATTTCATGCATATAAAATATACAAGCATGCATAGATATATTAAGCTTAATAACCATGGTTTACATGCACGTAACTCATGGTTGACAATTTATAAACAATAAATAAGCAACAATATATCATTTAAACGCAAATTATAAGCCACACAACATAATAAGCGAATAAAATAAAGTAAAATATTCACCATATTTTAATTTCTAGATTTTATGTGATATTTAGGACAAATATATTTCACTAAATAATTTCCTAAATAAGTTTTCACATAAAAGGCGAGAAATATTAAAAAATATGCGTTTTTATTTTAATCGGATCTTCCAAAAATACATATCATATTTATATTTTTAGATTTTATGTGTTTTATATGTGTAATTATTTCACTAAATAAAATCCTAAAATAGAATTGCACATAAAAAGCAAGAAAATATCACAAAATATGCGTATTTGAAGTATTTTTACCGTTTTTATGTAATTATAAAGCTATATGATTTGGCTCGTGATGCCACTGTTGGAAATGGTTATCTAATAACCTTAATATTACACATAATATTCTACGAGCTACGCAGCAGAAATAAACACATATAGCAGCTTAATTAACATAAAACATAAACGAAAAACGCACCTCTAGCAAACCAAGCTAGTGAAGAAACGAGAGCTTCTTGAGAATACGCATGTGTATTAAACCATGCGAAACCAAAACCTTTCGAGTTGCTAAAATAAACAACCTTTGCGTGTATCCACACTACACGTTAACCAATACCACCCGAATGCTAGTTCCACGAACCAACGCTCAAGAATACTACATGTAGTCGAACTCAAACTCTCCTTTCCATAGGGGAGTTTGTTTCGTCGACCACTAAAGAGAAAAGAGAAGAAGGGATGATCATAATGAGCTAGGGGATCATCTATTTATACAAGATATAGAGCCCTCAAGTTTACCTATCGTTAGAATATTAATATATATAATAAAGATACATTTATATTATTATATACACTTATCGAGTATTAAATACATGTATAATAAATATACGCTTATATTATTATACATATACTAATAGAGTGATATCTAAGTATATACGTGTGTGACCCCCGTAGGCCCACGTATTCCCGGCCGTATAAATATCCATATGACACGAGCATATCCCAACAATATTTGCATCATGTACAATGGTTTACAAAACAAAAATCGCCATTAGAATAAGGGTGTGTATAATTTTGAATGCCAACGCCTTAAATTATGTTGACTTTTGTCTTTTGTGCCAACTACGGTATTTGAAGTGAGACATATATATTTTGGGTACAATTATTAATGGTTTGTTCTGTTTTTTATTTAGGGTATACAGGATACCACAGCTGAAAATTATAACATTAGATTGAGGAGGGTAGAGGAAATCGATAGTAAGGTCTTTAATCATGTTTGGAAGGGGATTTCTTTACAAATTCGTTGGCCGGCTAAACAGATTCCTGAGAAGTTATTGCTAAAGTTCGGCTCTAATAAGTTCAAGATGCGTTAGCTCAGGTAAATTTTCCCCACTGGCTTTAAATGAAGTATCCAACCATGTATCTTTGATTAATAAGAACAAGGTGAATTTATAAATGGGATTGAATTTTTGGACAAATATTTTTAAATATAACGCTTAGAAAAAAATTTAGCGGTTCAATTATTGACTCAAATTTTGTTTTTAGATTTTCGTTGTCCATGATAACGAGTGTGCACACATAAGTGTGTCCGCATGTCATGGGTTTTTGTGCATACTCGTCATGTCCCTTAATTGATTGCTTTAAGAATCTCTAATCTCAAAGTGTTATGTTGCAGGCGACTTGAACATTTGATGTTTTATTGTTTATGTCAGTTTTCCTTTATTGTCTTGAATCGATGGCAATAATGTGGGCTACTAATTTTCAGGTTCATTGGTGTTGTTCACATTCATGAACGAAATACTTTCAACTGCGTCTGTTTAACACTAGATTAGACATGACGCTTGGGGTTGTGAACGCCTTACTGTATCTAGGGCTAATAACAAGGTCTGAGGAAGAAGAAAAAGTTCGGGTAAAGGTTGGTTCAATGGGAAATGTATTTGAGAGTATATTTTGGGGCTAAAAAAATCTATATCCAATCTCGGTTAGTTTTTTAATGTTGTATATTTGAATTCAGAATTTGTGCTTTGTAGTTTGCAATCAATGCGAGCTGGTATAGTTTTATACGTGCCGATTAATATTATTAACAAGTTTTTCTTTTGTATTTAGGATATCCAATAAATCTTCAAATGACATACTAATATTAGGGTGAGGAAGATGTGAGAAACTCATATGAAGATTTTGTATAATGGTTCTACACATAATCATAGTGTATTGCGTCTATTAAAGAAAGAGGTTTATAAGCCTCAGTATATAGACACGAGGACCATAACGAAGACCATATATGATTGAATAGAGAGAGGAATTCATGCTGAGCTGAATTCAACTAAAAGGGCGTATAAATTTTGATTAAATTGATTTCCAGGTTAAATTGCAAATTGGAGCACAAACATCTGAGATGGTTCTTATGGATGGAGGCATTGGATGAATTCTTAGTGAGAAAAAAGATAAAGGTTTCATATTTAATATTTCTTGGAAGACTAAGATACTTTGATGTTAAAAGATATCATAGAGTAGTTTTTTTCATGCACCTTATTAAGAAACTTAGCGGTGGAAAAAATAGAAATGTATGAGGATTGACATCACATTTAAAAGAAATGGCGACATCTATTGAAAAATATCGCCTCGTAAGTGTATGTAGGAGTATTTCTATCTGTTGCAAAACCAAGTTACGCAAAATCTTTCGAGCAATTATCATCTATTGGTAACAATGTTTTTTGAGATATTTTTGGTTCCCGACTTCTAGAATTTTAGGTTATTCATTATGTATTATTTTCTCAACTTCTTTATTTTGTAAAAGATATTGAACACAGAGGTTTTCGACTTATCTCTATTTCGTTGCCAATAGTTTATCGATTATTAATACATGTTACCTCTTGCTACAATGCCCAAAATAATAAATTCTTCAGCCTTAAATCGACTTCGCTGTAACTTTTCTTTTTCATTTTCTTCAATGTTTAGTGCTTTACAATTTTGGATGTAATTTATGTTTGTCAAAACTGTTTGTGATTAGTGTTATGTGTTAGCTGTCAATTAGTTGTCATTAGTCTTAGTTATAAGATAAGTGTGACAACTGTATGATTTGTCAATCATTATTATGATTGCCAATCATTAGTTAATGTAATAGTTGTTCTTATCTTGTGTATGAAGTGTATCTCAATCTCATCCTTATCCTAATCTCCTTGTAATTTATAAGTACCAACCATGTGTTGAGGAATGAGATACGAAACACATTACCATTCTACATTACTCTCTTACATGGTATCAGGCTAGAAAGATCCTTAAAACACCAAAAACCTTAACCTTCATCACAAAATAGTTGTCCTCCGGTCATCGGCAACTCGTCGATGATTCGGAGGGATCCCAAATTTAATTCGCCTTTTCTACTTGTGGTAGCATTACGGTGGGTATGTGAATTCTTGATTAGTTTCATCAGGATCACAAACCATCTTGTAGAGTTCTCTTTGGTTGTTTATAATAAAGACTGCTAAGGCACCAACACCTTGTGCAATATATGTGATGGTAAAGGTGGAAGTATAAAAAGAAATGAATCAGGTCACAACAACAAGGTTGGTGGGAGCTTGTGTGAACTGTGAAGGGGCATGGGGCTTTCCAACATCAACAAGTGGGGTCAGAGAAAAAGATATGATGGGCACACTAGTCACATGATGGAGTTACTATTTGACAGCCAACAAAAAAAATATTTTATTTTATTTTTATTATATCTTTGAGAGAATACTTTGAATTATTCTCCGTTATAGGGATACTTTGAATTATCCCGTAATTTGTGTTGGTGATTTGTGCCGAGGTCACAAATCCGCACGACTGTTATTTTTCTCTTTTCTAGTTTTCTACTCCAGTCCGAGCTTTGACGATTTCGCCGCTCGGACTGCGGGGGAGTGTTAGCTGTCAATTAGTTGTCATTAGTCTTAGTTATAAGATAAGTGTGACAACTGTATGAGTTGTCAATCATTATTATGATTGTCAATCATTAGTTAATGTAATAGTTGTCCTTATCTTGTGTATGAGGTGTATCTTAATCTCATCCTTATCCTAATCTCCTTGTAATCTATAAGTACCAACCATGTGTTGAGGAATGAGATACGAAACACATTACCATTCTACATTACTCTCTTACATTATGAAACTACAAAATTATACACCGTGCAAAAATTAACGGATATTAGGCTCCGCTATAACGCGCGACCACTTAATACCTCATTGAATCACATTCAGGATACCAACGACAATCATCAAGATGACGGTCATTGAATCCATACTGAGTGTAATTTAAGAATGGTTTGGCTTTTTATTTTGAGTTGGTTCATGAAGGAATTGAGCATTGTAATTTGAGACATTGCATATATGTAGAGCCTTGAAAAAAGTATATGATTACACGACCTACACTTTTTAACTCGGGTCTTTAATCGTCTCGGTCGAGTCACTAGGTTACCGGTTCGACCATCGGGTCAACCCGGTCTTCACACAAAAAAAAGTTATATATATTTGCAATGATAATATATATATATATATATATATATATATATATATATATTAATCATGAATATTTCATATATAGAGAAAAAAAACATTTACTAACGAATATATCATGTAAAAATAAAATTACGTCGCAAATATGTATAATTAATTTTTTTTATTTCTAAAAAAACATGAAAATATACAAAACCCGGCCGGGTCTTGAGAACCGGGTTGACCCGCGTCACTTAAAATCCGGCGGGTCTAACCGGGTTTCGAAAATACCAAACCCGGTTTAAATTGACTCGTTTTTTCGGCCGGAACCGGTTTCAAAACACTGCTTTTTATTGTTTAAAGATTGCCACTTGATGTTATATTATAAAGTATTGTTATGAAATTAAGACAAAACGCCAATTAGGCATTTCTTCATTTGATGGTAACACAATACTATCAAAGGGAGGGTTGGCATCATTTCTTGGACAGCTTAGCTACCCACATGCTGCCTTTTTATCTAATACTGTATTTATTTGTTGTCATTCTTTTATTAAAGGGAGGTGATTTGTAGATACAATATTTTTGCCATCTATCACTAATGTACAACTGTTGATGTACACAATACAATACATAAATGCATATTTAGTGGTGGATGACAAAAAGAATGTGTGTACAAATCAAGTCCCTTTATTAAAAGCACAGCCAACACATAAGTATCATTGATATTCCCACAAACTTAGTTTTTAAGTATGACGGTCATTGAATCCATACTGAGTGTAATTTAAGAATGGTTTGGCTTTTTAATTTTTGATTGGTTGTATTTTGTTTTTTTATTTATTCATGAAGGAATTAGCATTGTAATTGAGGATCATTGCATATATGTAGAGCCTTGAAAAAATATATGGATTACTACGACCCTAACACTTTTTAACTCGGGTCTTTAATCGTCTCGGTCAAGTCACCAGGTTACCGGTTCGACCATCGGGTCAACCCGGTCAAGACCCGGTCTTCACACAAAAAAAAGTTATATATATTTGCAATGATAATATATATATATATATATATATATATATATATATATATTATATATATATAATATATATATATGATAATATATATTAATAAATATATAAAAATAATATATTAAATCATGAATATTTCAAATAAGAGAAAAAAAAACATTTACTAACTAATATATCATTTAAAAAAGTAAAATTACGTCGCAAATATGTATAATTAATTTTTTTTATTTCTAAAAAAACATGAAAATATACAAAACCCGGCCGGGTCTTGAGAACCGGGTTGACCCGCGTCACTTAAAATCCGGCGGGTCTAACCGAGTTTCGAAAATACCAAACCCGGTTTAAATTGACTCGTTTTTTCGGCCGGAACCGGTTCAACCGGTTGACCCAACCGGGTCGAACCGGGTTTCAAAACACTGCTTTTTATTGTTTAAAGATTGCCACTTGATGTTATATTATAAAGTATTGTTATGAAATTAAGACAAAACGCCAATTAGGCATTTCTTCATTTGATGGTAACACAATACTATCAAAGGGAGGGTTGGCATCATTTTCTTGACAGCTTAGCTACCCACATGCCTATAAAATTAATTTTTTACACTAAAAACTGATAATTTTTGGCGAGCTATGGAGGGCACCGCCCCCCCCATACCTTCTAAATGGTTCCGCCCCTGACTGTTGATGTACACAATACAATACATAAATGCATATTTAGTGGTGGATGACAAAAAGAATGTGTGTACAAATCAACTCCCTTTATTAAAAGCACAGCCAACACATAAGTATCATTGATATTCCCACAAACTTAGTTTTTAAGTTTCCTTTCACTCCATTAAATCTCCAATCATTATCTCTCTCCCACTGTTTATTTCTCTCTCAGGGTACCTTCTCTCTACATAGTTGTAAGCATGTCTGTGTTTAGTCAACATGTATGTTCATAGCATTTGTTCATCTGTTAAGTGATGAATCATGCTGAATTAGAGATGCATGGTTTCTTTTATGGCTCTCTTGATCTCCATTTTATCAAGGTGTATGCATGTGTGTATTAGGGTTTGTGTTGTAGATAAATGATGTTGAAAGATACTTTTCTTAATTAAGTGGCTATATATCTCCCTTTATTGTGTATTTGTAGGAGATTAGTGTTGTTCTATGGTATTTTTTATATTTTTTGTGATGAATAGTGTGGAAAATTATTTAACTTTTACTAGATCATTAGCTGTGTTTGTAAAAAATAAAGTTCTTGGACATTATATTAGGTTATCTTGGATCTTTTGGGTATCTATGGGTTGGTATTTGATTATTGTTAAGCGGGTCTCTCTCTCTTTTATGTTGGAGTTGAGATCTCTAATACTATGTTGATATGATGTTAATCTTTATGTTTTCCAGTTTTGAAGATTAAATATAACCCATGGCTAGTGAGGCACCAAGCTGGGCAGATCAATGGGGAGCTGGTGGGATCGGTGCTATTGAAGACGAAAAGGTCGATGTAAAGAAAGAAAACGATGGCAACAACAAGAAGGGCTCAACAGCATTTGGTAGAGCAAATTCGGTTGCAAAAGAGGGAGCAAAGAAACTTAAAAATGGGACGTCGAATGGGATAAAATGGATCAAGAGCAAGTGTCAAAAGAAGAACTCAAACTCAGATTCAAAAGAATAGCGCTGGTTTTCGATTTTAAACTTGTATAATCAAGATTCAAATTTGTATCTATTTGTCATGACACTATTTTTTTTTCCCAGGTTTCGTTTGATTGAACAGTAATTCAAATTCTATTTTATTGTTGTTTTTTACTAAATTTTTGAAAATGAATCTTACTTATATATTTTTTTAGTTGTATGACTATGTATCATCGTTATGATTAAACACTTTATGAATAAGTAACTTTTTAAATTTCAATTATTATGTGTATCGATTAACGTATTTTTATATCGAATCAAATATCTTTAGAACCGAATATGACAAGTAATTAAAATTCAAAGAGTTAGCTACATTAGGTAATCCGATGCAAACAATGATACACGCTTAAAAAGTATGACAAGTAAAATATATTATTAGACAACTAGACGAGTACTCGTGCATAACAATGAGATTTTTTAGCGGAAGATAGTTGTAGTGATAAAAAAAGGTTTATGAGTTATAAACGAAAAATAATAAAAGTTTGAGGATTTAAAAATTAAAATTTATTTAAACCGAATGTAATTATGGTTTTCAAATATAGTTTTTTTAATTTTTCAGTATTCAAAAAATAGAGTGTAAACCTTTTATATATTATAATATATACTAATATATGATAAGCAGGGCCGGATATGGGCTCGTGCAAAGTCGTCTGCTGCACATGGCCCATAGTAGGGGTGTTGATCGGTTTGGTTATCGGATATTCGGTTAGCTGGTTAAAAAAAATTGGGTTAACTTAGAAATCGAACCGAACCGAACTAGAATTCAACCGAACCGAATTCGAATTCGGTTCGGTTCTTGGGTTGACCCGAATAACCCGAATTTCACTATTTAAAAAAAATATTAATAATTACATAGATTTTTAATAAACAAAAAATTATTATTAACATAAAAAGTGTTTTTTATATTACTAGGCAAATACCCGTGCATGCACGGTAAATCCCTAGCGGCCGATAATTCACGATATGCAATAATGTGTTACGTTTTTTGTGTAACGTTCACAATAGGATTGTTTGGGTCAAAACATACGGTTTCCAATGGTCGTGCAACAACCACTTAGGACAAATCATGTGATCAAGAAGGGCGACTGGTATGGGTTTGGAAGACAATGTGGATTTGTGGAGCCGAAGATGATGCGTGTTAAACTTGTTCGTATCATCCCTCAATATGTTGAAGGAAGGCAAGTTCAGGTTCTTGTATTTCACATCTGTTAAGCTGAATGTGTTTGGATGTCTTTTGAACTATCTATGTTAAGTAAAAATGTTATGTAAATCTAATGTGATGGGGAATGCTTAGGGCGCATGTTAAGTTCACATCTGTGTGCATTTCTTTTGGTGTCATATTATGTATTAGGCAGTATGGTTCAATGCACTTATTAGTTTCAAGAAATGTATTGTGGCTGTTTATGAACACATATGGATCAAGTGGTATGGTATTAATATATATGTTTGTGTCGGTCTTTTTTTGGTTAGTCGGTTGAGGATTTAAGTGTACATGTGATAGCAATTGGGTGTGTCCAGGTTTTCTGTTGTACTCTTTTATTCTTGGCTGCTGCCTTGGCTTGATTTGTGGGCCGGTCCTTGCTTGTTTTAGTTCTTGTCGACTGTGGTATTGTGTCTTTGGCACTTGCATGTTTGGTAGGATGGTTCTTTGTTGTAATCTTTTTTCTTTAGGCCATACTTTTATGTTGGGTTTCTAAAAAAACTATATGTTTGGTGTAAATGAAATTGTAAACACTCTAAAAATGCGATAAATTCTTAACGTGTATAAAACAAGACATTTAGTTAAATTGAATTACAAAACATTACATCATTATGAGATAAAATGCTAACAACGTACAAAAAGCATTCAAACGTTCATACTCCTTACACTACTTGTGTAATCACCAAAATAACAAAGATAATTACAATACTTTTTACAAACCAACACTTTTTAACTAAACCAACATACCATACATTCATACACTACATTAACAAGGCTTAGGTTCGAAACAAAAACAGTCAAATACATAATCCTAGATAACTTTATAATAAGTGACACTACATAAACGTTATCCATGTTCAAAAGCTATCGCTTCTTACATATTCATAACTGATCTAACATACCATCCAGGCAAAAGACTTAACAATACAATTGTCTGACCCAAAAACATGATTACCATTGTCTAGCAGATATGGAAGACACGGTATTGTTTGTTTTCACCTTCTTTGACATCCAAATCTGTGGCATTCGACATGTACTTGAACCTTATAATCTTTGTGTACGGGAAGCGGCATGCCTCAGCCCAGATCCTCCAATGCCCATAAACGTTCATATGATTCTTTATATTAGGAGCTTTGGCGTGTGGAACCATACGGACTTTCATCTCCTCTTAATACTGTTGGTGAATGATTAGGGCCTTCTGGTATGTGTGCATTGGGTGTTTCTTGATGAACTTAGCAGGTATGGCCTATAATAATTGTAATTTATAATTAGTATTATTATTATATTTTAAACCATAAAAGTGTAAAGAAAAAACTCAATGCAATTACCAATGTGTTTTTTGCATAAATGTGTGCATAGGGCTTATAGAAAGTGTTTTTCGCCTCTCCAAAATGATCCATATGGAATGGCCAGTAGCAAACATGTTTCATTCGGCCGTCCTCTACAAATCACAATCATTAATATTTATTATCTTACCAATCACTATGACAACACTAACTAAATAATTATTAGAAGCATACAGTAAATGAACATAACTTACATTTTTCAAACTTGGTCAATGTTAGCTGCTCATGTCTTAGCGTAGCTGCGCCTTTGAAAACAACATTTGTTATCATGCTTCCATCATTGTTAAACGCTTCTAACCACATTTTGTTTCCCTTATTCTTTGTCAGGACACAAATCATACCAGCTTCCAGACCTAGACTCTTAACCAACGTATTCCATGTGTCGCCCAACTCGTATACATGTGTTCCAGTTTTCAATGCCAACTCTTTACGGCGCACATAACCAGTAAAACTCATATTGTTTGCTTGAATATCTATTTCATCAAGCTCTTTCAAAGTAGGTAGTAATTCAGCAGGAATTGTCTGTATTTTAATGATAAAATAAAACAATTTAAATTGGTGATACAAAACTATTACTAATAATATCATATAGTAATTGTACATTAAGTTAAATACCAATTATGTATTAATACCTGAGGTAGATTTGGGTAAGGCAAAACACGAGTCATGAACCGTGAGAATGTAGCCCTATTTGCTTCATAACCTCCGACTTCATCTCCTTCTTCAATAAAATGAAGCAGTGCAACATTTTCATTAAGGCTATTGTTGCAAAATTTTGTCCATTTGGTTCCTGATAAATACC